>PVHY01011466.1:0-40940 GCA_004024945.1 Uropsilus gracilis
CCCTCCCTCCCTCCCTCTCTTTATCCTCCCCTCTCCCCCTCCCTTTCTTGCTCTCTTGTGCTTGTGTGCATCTTTATCCCCTCTCCCCTAGGCCCACTGTGTGCACTCACATGTGCACACCCACTGGGTGGCACAATCATGGGGGAGACGCAACACCCTAGGTGCTGTTCACATAAGCTAGTGGGGGAAAACCCTGACAAACTCACTTAACCTACATGAGCTCTAGCTGCTTGACCTTTCAGTCACTTTCCAGACCTGTTCTGGTGTCTGCCACCTTTGCTCACTGTGTATACCTAGGTGGTTACTTTCTCCATTGCTGCTGCCTGAGGTGGCATCTGGAGGCCTGTAGTTGAACCTGTCCTTGCTGCAGATTAAAAATGGGGATATTTTTAATGAATCCCAAGAGCAATAAAATAGCTTCACAGGGGAATCTATTGCAGGTGACCAGGTAACTGCATTATAGAAACACAAGGTGCTGGTGATGAAGTAGATAAAAAGGTTAAAGAAGCAGAACTACGAAAAAAAAATCTACAAATGGCAGGGTACCAAACAGCTTGAGTAATGGTGTCCATTCTTGAAGATAACCTGTAGCATAATGCCTTCAACATAACTAACTCTCCATGACTTAGAGCATTGTATATCAGAACATTTCTGTGTAAGTAGAATGTTTTTTATTCATTTAAAAAATGGGTTGGCAAAATCTAAAACATAGACAACACAAATGCTGTTGAGAATGTGGAACAGCACCACATTTCATTCATTCAAGGTGAGAATGGAAAATGGTACAGCTACTTTGGAAGACAGTTGGAGTTTCTTACAAAATTATACTCATACCATAGGGCCCAGCAGTCATGATTCTTGGTATTTATCCATAAGAGTTTAAAACCTACATTCACATGAAACCTGCACATGGGTAGCTGTAGCAACTTTATTTATGATGGCCAAAACTTGTAAGCAACCAGGATGTCCTTCAGAAGGTAAACTGTGGTGCTAGTCAGATAAAGGAATATTACTCAACACTGAAAAGAAATTGAGTTATGAGAAGACGTGGAAGAATCTTAAAAGCATATTGCTAAGTGAAATAAGCCAATATGAAAGGGTTGTTTACTATATCATTTCTAGTTACCTTTCTGGAAAAGAGAAAACTATGGAATAGTACAAAGATAAGTGGTTCTTAGCATTTGGGGAGAAAAGGATGAACAGATTGAGTAGAGAGGATGTTCAGGCAATGAAAGCTATTAAACTACTCTGCTGCTGTAATGATAGAGATGTCATATATTTGTCAAAACTCACAGAACATCAAGAGTGCGCCACAATTCATTAGAAATGATAACGTGTATCAATATTTGTTGAGATTTAAGGTTCTTTTAAAGAATTAACTAAAGTGGTTTTAAAGTTATTTTGCATTGTCTATGCGTTCACTATGTATATAAACAGCCTTTTGTACTCTGGAGGTACAAGACTTTTGCTTTTGACTATTTAAAAATTAATAGAAGTATTTAAGAGTTTCTACTTGGACTGTGTTTAATATTCATAACATTTTCTTTTGAAAGATTTTGTATTTCTGCCATTTTGTGTTGTCTGGAGTGCTGACTCCAGCTCTAGCTTTATTAAGATGACATACCCCTCAGGATCCATGGAACTTTTTGGGGTGCAATTTGGAAACCTTGGATTTACTCTGCTCCCACCATAGTTTAGAAAGGTGAACACAGAGCACTGAAGCTTCAGTCCCCTACATGCCCAGTTGGTGGCAGGTTTTTGCTTGTGCATCTGATGTAAGACTTTAGGCTTCTGGTGGCCTGATCTTTCTGTTCTACACCTGTGGTTGGCTACTTAAGTAGAAAGTGGACTTCTTTTAAAGCAGTCAAACTGAGGCAGTGATAGAAAGAATAAGGAAATAAAAAATCACTTCAAATTCTTCTACTTAAAGGTAACCCCCATCAACATTTAGATCCCTGGCCTTCTAGAAACTTTTCTGCATATACACATACAAAATTTTAAAGAAGAAGGAACAATCTATATATGTTATCTTGTAATGTTGTTATCATCCACCATTGTTGTTGGTATCCTTCTAAGTGTATGTCTGTGTTAGCTCTTAGATTTTCATCTGATTTTTAATGGCTTCATCTTATACTGTTTTATATATTATAATTTATTTAATAAATTAGGTATCCCCCTTTTTAAATACCATAGACAAAGATAAACACCTGTGTCCTTGTGCACATTTTAATTGCCCTCTTATAAAATCCTAGAAATGGAAGAGTTAACTGATAAAGTTTGGAGGTATTAAACGTAAACTCAACTTTTCTTGTCACAACTGGCTATTTGAAAGTAGTACTAAAATCTGTCACCATTAGCTTCTGGTAGCTAAGGCTTTGGCTTGGTGGTGGGCTGGTCAGTCTGAAGAGCTTCAGGGTTGGAACAGAGCATGGCAGATGCTTCTCAGCAGGAACTTCTCTTTGTCCTAATCTTTGAGTTGGTTGTGGCCATGTGGTTTTGGAACAAATTCTTTTGTTGTTGCAGGTGGCAGAATGGCTCCAAAGGTAACTTCAGAACTGCTCCGACAGCTGAGACAAGCCATGAGGAACTCTGAGTATGTGACAGAACCCATCCAGGCCTACATCATCCCATCTGGAGATGCCCACCAGGTATTGAGCAGAAATGGGCTCTGATAGAACTCCCCAACTTCTCCTTTCCTCCCAGCCTGAATGTGTTTGTAGGAATTTAGTTCAATCCACAACCAAGCACTTTCTCTGGGGCTTGACATGGGAACCCTGTGTTCGGTAAAGTCTTGCTGAGCTGAAAGTTATTGTAGCTGGATTCATTCATGTTGGATTTTGTAGGCAGTAGGCAGGGAAGGAGAGACTGGAGAGATTTAGGTGGGGTTTGATAATGTCTGTTCTCTCTTCTCTAGAATGGATAAACAAGGTCTCCCATCTTCATTAGAACAGGGATCTGTCTTGATGAACTTGGCCCACATACCTTCAGCCTCAGTCACCATGAAGTCATGATGTTTGTCATCTGATCTCTATTGGTAGCAGAGGATCTGGACATCCCATCATTCAAGGTCATCTAAGACAGATAGCCCTGCTCTTATCCTTGAGGAACTCCTTTTATCCTTATGCCTGGGGCTCTCTCAAGGGAACTTCCCTACCTCCTGTCAGTCTCTCACCTGTCGGACTTGGGCTTCATATCACATGAATGATCTGCTGGCGTTTTTTATTTCTGCCTTTCACACACCAGGCAGTAGCCTTTGGCTCACTTTATTGCAGCTGTCCTACCTCAGTATTAGGCGGGGTGGTGGCTCCTTTGGCTGGAGTACATTATATAGCAATTATTTTGGGATCTTCCGTAAGTTTATATCAGAGAGAGAGAGAGAGAGAGAGAGAGAGAGAAAAGGAGGGAGGGAGGGAGGGAGAGAGAGAGAAAACCCGTTTATACCACAGAGAGAGAGAGGAGAACCAGAGAGAGAGAGAGAGAGAGAGAGAGAGAGAGAGAGAGAGAGAGAAGAGAGAACCAATGCCCATAGGAGAGAGAGGAGAGAGAGACAGAGAGAGAGAGAGAAGAGAGAACCAATGCCCATAGGAGAGAGAGGAGAGAGAGAGAGAGAGAGAGGAGAGAACCAATGCCCATAGGATAGTGTTCTCCAGAGAAAGAGAGAGAGAGAAAGAGAATCAATACCCATAGGATAGACATGCCATAGGATAGACATGGATACATGCATGCATATATATATGTGTATATATATATATATATATATATATATATATATATAAAATTTTATTACTAGGGATTAACACTGGACAACTAGATTTCATTGTAATATCAGATGGCATCACTTCCTTTTCTTACATCTTTGGACTAGGGTTAGACCACTGACTTTACTGGTTCTTCAACTTGCATATGACACCATTGGTGTAAATCCCTGTCTGAATCTGAAACTGTGAACCTAGAGTACTAATAACCAGGGGTAGGAGAAGATGGATGCCCCAGCTCTAATAAGACAGAGAAAATGTGTCCTTTTCACCTTCCTTCAATGGGATAAATGAAGCTTAGCTGCAGTCTTTACCTCAGTCTGTTTACCCAAGGGTTAATCACCCGAAACCCAACCAGAAGTAATGCTTTACCAGCTGGCTTTCTGGGAATTCCCTAGCCCAGTCAAGGTGAGGTGAAATGAAATTAACCACCACAGTTCCCTAGTACTTTGTTTGAAATTGGGTCTCTTTTCTGAAAGGGGGCTCACAGGCATTCATGGAGTCCCAACCAAAGACACAGTTGTTCTGCTGTATTTATGAGCCTTCCTTCACCTCTAGGCCTTCCTCATTCTGCAGAAAGAGTTGACCTTTGAGTGCTACTTGAATAACAAGTTAAAGGTTTCGGGTTCAGAGTGTGTGAACAGCTTAGTAATCTGTCTTTCACTTTCAGTTTTCTTTTGTCTGGAGTTAGGATTCAGTTTATATGTTTACTAGTATGGAATGTTTTCAAAGCCATGCTAGGCCTGTTTATCTTGATCGTTCCTGCGACAACTTCTTATTTATATACTTGATCATCGTAAAGCTTTTTGGTCTAGTACCCTGACTGATGTAGAATCTAATGTGCCCCAAACAGTTTCTTACTACACTCTGGGAATGGCAATGAGGCTGGTGAAATGCAGATGATTTCCAGCCTTTCCCCAGCTCATCACCTGCAGAAATCCTGGGATAATGGAACTGCATGGCTTTTCCCTAGATGAGGAAACTGAGTCAGGAATTTAACTGACTTTCGTTAGCTCGTAGTGACCCACTGAGGGTCTCTGAACAGAGAGTGGTACGATCAGGCCGAGGGAGTATGCTTTGTGTGGGTGAGAGAAGAGAGAAACCTGTTAGGAAGTACTGTGGGAGCCCAGAGTCAGGGTACAGGAGTTGTGGATTTGGATTGACCTCAGAGAGAAGACAGGAATTCCAAGGAGATGCTCTGGACCCAGGGGTGGGGGTGTGGACATTGCAGATGGGCAGCACAGGGGATCAACATATCAGAACCTGGGAGTGTGGGTCCATCCAGGGTAAGAAGTGGGAAACCCCTTCTTCTCCGCTTTGGTTCCTGTGGAGAGGAGGGACACCACTGGGGTGACTAATCAGAAGGTCTTTGGTTCCTAGCCAGGACTGTGGGGATAGGAGGAAGGGTGGGCTTTCTGTGTGACCTGCCACACCGGCCTCCTCAGTAGGAGAGAGGCCGCTATTCTCTTACTCCTAATTGTTCATTTCAGGTGCGATGCAGAATTGGTGGAATTTCTCCTCAGGGTGGGGACTGGAGGGTCTTGGAGAGTGTAGGAGAATCTTGAATTCTGTCCTTTGTGTATGTTCCAAAATGCAAATATGCACACCCACACACTGTTCTGTCTTGGAGGAAAATGCACCCCAAGTGCATAGTTATACAAGGGCTGGGCATGCCGGGGGTCTGCTTCCCGCTGCCCTCTGCAACTCTTGAGGGTTTTTCTTTCTAAACTCAGAGCAAACTAGTGGTTTTAATGAGTTTGGGCCCAGGGTAACTCTTGCAGCGAGGAATTGTCCCTTCTCTCTGGTGACCTGAAAGTGTTCATGTACCAGCTAAGTCAAATGTTGGGGTTTGAGGCTGCCACTGACCTCACACAGGGAATATCACCGCTTGGGGCCCGCGCTGTGCCTGCATTGCTTTTTACACATGTGACTCCTCCTCCCTCCGCATTGGTGAGGCCTGTATTCTGCTCTTGGCCATATCAAGGGTGATCCTGCCAACTTGCATTTTTGGCTGTGTTTAAGGTTCCTCCTTCTGGAAGACATGAATCAGACTTTCCTAAACTCTTCCAATTCCTGCTCCCATTTCTCCTGGAGTTGGCTTCCTGTTTTGTTTTGTATCTCTTAAACAGACTGTCTCTCCTGGGCTGAGGGTAGTGATTTTATCCACTGCATCAGAGCCATGCTAGCCATGGTAACACTTCTCAGAGTTGCAGTGGTGCTTGCTGCTATGGAACCCGATCTCTTTATCATGTGGCAGTGTAGAGTGGGTGGTCCTGCCCGCTGGGCAACTTTCTTCCACCAGGAAGAGTGAAGCAGGGATCTGGACTCTTTCTGGCTTCTGATGCCTCCATTCCAACTGGTAGAAGGTATGGAGAAGACACACCTTTTTTTTTTTTAGCTGCCCTGGCTCCACTGTCAAGTCCCAGCTACATTCTGGTGGTGAGAACCAGTTATATGACCCCACTTCATTGCAAAGTGTTTCAGAAATGGACGTCTTAGGAAAGAAAGAAGCCTCTTCAATTGACTGCACACTAAGGAAAGGACCCTGACTTGGTTTCATTTAAGGGGAAAATTCTTGGGCCGGGCACGGTGGCTTGTGCCTATAAGCTTCAGCCTATGAAGCGGCCGGGCCTAAAGATCACGGTTCGAGTTCCGCCTGGGGCCCGTAGCAAGTCGTAGTTCCAAAAAAAATAGCTGGGTGTGGTGGCGCGTGCCTGTAATCCCAGCTACCTGGGAAGCTGAGGCTGGGGATCGCTTGAGTCTGTGGTACCCTGGGCAACGAGAGCCTGCGGTTCCATGGGCAAAAATAGCGAGACCTAAGTCTCAAAAAAAAAAAAAAAAAAAAAAAATTCCATCACCCGAGAGTTGTCTTTGTCTCTATTCACACTCTGACTTCTAGAACATCCTGTGAGCACACCTTTACTCATTAATAGATCCGACAGGCCACAGGGAGGATAGCGTCATCCCAGCGTTGGCGCTGCTGGTTTTCACACTGAGGACTCGCCATAGCCTGCTTGCCCTGTTGTATCTGCAGGTGGCCATATGGATCATTCTTAAAACCCAGCTCTGGTCTCTTGACCATTTAGTATCTCTCTAGAACTTGCCAGAAGAAGTTCAAGTCTCATAGTGTGATGTTTGAGTCCTTGACCACTGTCTTGAGCTTGCCTTTCCAGAACTCTCTGCTCCTGCCCTCTTCAACTTTCTGCCCCAGGAGTTGGGCTCGCTGGCTTGCTCTCTCTGTCCACTCTTGCCCTGGGGCCTCCTTTTAGGCTTTTCACCCATCCGTGATGGTGCAGGTCTGTTCTCTGAGCTTGGCCTGACAGTTCCTGGCGCATCAGAGCAGGCTTTACAATACAGCAAGTGTAGTCTTGCATGTTGACATAGCTTGTGTGACTGTTTACTGGGGGCTAATGTTTCCCAGATATATCTTATTCTGCCGGCCAGCTGTTCATTCCAAGAAGATACTTTCTTGTGTTTCTTGTAGAGTCAAGCTTACTCTCTAGTGCACAGCCAGCAGTAGTACTGCCATTTATCAAAAGCTTACTATGTGTGCATTGCTTTAATTCACACCTCAAGCTTCCAAGGTGGATATCATTGGCATTTCCATCTTAAGAGTTGAGCAGTGTGAATCCAAGGTTCACCTTGCTAGTAAGCAGGTTTGAACATAGGTGTGTTTGAACATCTGGTTGTAGGGAGCTGAAGGGAGTAGTGAGAAGGGCATGTCTTGTGCTCTTGTTCCTTCATGTTTATAATCCAGTTGTGCAGACCAGATGTGCATAGTCTCTGCACAGTAAAAGTGATGCTTGGCAGCAAGGCAAAAGTGTGGGATTTTGAAAGGGAGATCGGAGAGGTCATATCTCTGGTCTGCTGAGAGCTGAGGGCTAGGGTAAAATATTTCATTTGTTTGAGCTGCTTTTTTCCCTTTCATCTGAAAGTAGGGAGGCTAATATCTTCCAAGGCTGCTGTTAGGATTAAAATTAGAGGAAATTAATTAGAGGCAGCTGTCAGGTGATTGGTAACACTCATTGTTGCTTGTATCATCACCCAAGGCAGAGGCATGGCTCAGTGCTCCTGGGGTGATTCTGTAAAGTCTGAGATGTGGGAGATCTGAAAATGGGGAGGGTCATAGAGGTGCAGCCGGGCTGGATATTGAGAGATGGCTGAGGCGTTTTCTTTTTTTTGTAGTTTACATTTGTGCTTTGCTTGTAGCGTTGGAATTGGATACAGGCATTAATGGTGGAGTGGTCTCTCATGGCGACTTGAGTGATCTTTCATGTCCAGCTTCTCCTGAAATGCTGAACATTACCCATGCAGCCTGCACTTCAGCATGACAGGAATCAGAGCTGAGCAGGAGCTGCTGTCTTTTGAAAACACACTCTCCCTCCCTGGTCCCTCTCTGCTCATCCCCTTTACCTGCCTGTACCATAAGGGTTTTGAGTTTGAGACTCAGAATTCCTTCTGGTTTATTCTTCTTGGATGATGTCATCCAATTCTGGTTGCTGCTGTAACAAATTACTACAAACTTAGTGGTTTCAAACAACAGATTTCTCATGGTCCTGGAAGACTAGCATCTAAAGTGGGCTCCTAAAAACTCTGGTACAGCTCCAGTGTGTGGGTGGTAGGGAATTTCCACTACAGTAACAAGTAATTCTCAGACATCAGCCGGGTGTCCTGCAGTTCACCTCGATTCAGTGACTGTGTCTGGAGATAGCATTAGGCCCCGCGGGTTAAGGACTTAGTCCCATAAGACATCCCTCCTCCCTGACATACATTTCAGGTGCCACTCACAAGGCCTGTGCTTCTGACCTACCAGCTATAGATCAGAGGTTCTAATGACCCCCTTCTGGGTTCCGTCCATTGGTAGAGCAGCTCACAGACCTCAGAGAAACATTTACTTACCAGATTATTGGTTTTATTATAAAAGGATATAACCCAGCATCAGCCAGAAGAGATTTCTTAGGGGGAGGGGGGAAGGGAGCAGAGCTTCCAGTCGTGCCTTCTCACAGTACCTCTTCACGTCCACTACCTTGGGAGCTCCCTGAGCTCACTGTGCCCTCTTAGTTTCTTCTGGAAGCTTCATTTCATGGGCTTGACTGATAAATCATCGGCTCTTTTCCCCTCCCTGGAAATTGGGATAGGACTGAAAATTCCAGCCCTCTATTCATCATTGTTCCCTTTGGCAGCCAGCCCCCCTACTGTAGGTACTTTCCGAAAGTCACCTTGTTTTAATGGCATATGCTTGTGTTGGAAGGGGGCTTGTCATGAACAGGAGGGTGCCCTGTTCACCTTTATGCTCAGAAGACAATGAGACCAAATATTATAATAGAAGAGGTTTCCATTGCTCTTATTTTTTTCAGGAAATTTCAAGGATTTTAGGAGGTAGGAAAGAAGATCAGATAAATATGAGAATTATATTTTGGTCATCTGAATGACCACATTTATAGTTATTGAAAGTCACAGTATCCTGGAGGCCCTGAGGGAGAACCCATTTCCTTGCCTTTTCTGTTTCCTCGAGGCTGCCTGCATTCCTTGGCTTGTAGCTCCTTCCCCTGTCTTCAGAGAGATGGCTAAGGCTTTAACTAGGTAGAGGGAAAGGGCTTTATCTTGCCTGTTGTGTGTTTATTTGTTCAGCAAATACTGGTTGGGACCTTTTGTGTGTAACCTATGCCATGGGCAGGGATACTGACAAATAAGACTTAGCGCTAGCTAGTGCTCTGATCTCATGGGGCTTACGCGAGGGTGGGAGAGGGGCGGGGCAATATAATATTAATGTGGAAAAGCACTGAGAGGAGAAACAGCTAGAAAAATGTGCCGTATAAAGAGGTAGAAGAGGTTGGTTGGTAGTCCTGGCAGGTGCCTCTGTGGAAGTGATATCCAGTCTGAAATATAATGAACAATCAGAGCTAGCCTTGCTACCATCAAGGGAGGGGTGGGGGGAGTTTCACAGCCAGAAGGAAGAGCATGGGCAGAAACCTGGAACCAGAAGTCGGTTTGGGGAGCAGAAGGAGCAGAAAGTGGGCTGGTGTGGCCAGGGCATTGTGAGTGAGGAAGCGTAGCAGGAGAGTTGTGAGTGGATGTTGGGCCAGATATTTTGCTTGGGGCTTTGGATTTCATCCTCAGTTTGGTGGGAAGGCACTGCAGGGTTTCAGGAGAATGTCATCACACTATCGAGACAGACATTTTGTGTGTGTGAAGGGTGGGTTGTAGGGGTGAGGGCCCATGTCCAGACGCTGGAGGCTTGGACTGAGCTCTGGTTCCTGAGATGGACAGAAATGGATGGTTTTAGAGAAAAAGCCAACAGCTGTGCTTCTTGTGCCTTTTCCCCAGCATGCTAAGTCTTTGGCTTATTTTAGATATTTGCCATTCTTCGTGGAGAGTGTTCAGTTCCCTGTAGAGAGTGTCGGCTTTGTGGCTGGAGGAAAAGGAGTGGGAGGCACGGGCCCAGTGCTGTCTGGTCTCTGCGTAGTGACTGGTGTGGAGGTGACACCTTCAATCGGCAATGTCTTTCTGGCACGATGGCCGCTGAGGTCATGTCTAGACGATCCTGCCCCAGACCTCATCTTGGTCCCAAAGCAAACATCCATCCACCTGCTGTTGGTGCCTCCTCCCTTCAGAGAAGGCCCTCTGCTTTTTGCTCAAGATGGATCCCTTTAGGGGAGCACCTCTCAGGTAGAGAACCCTAAGCCCGTGCACTCTCTGGCTGCTAAGATGTCCTCTCTGAGGCTTCTCCATTATGCCCTGTGATTTTAGCCTGACAGTTATTTTCGTTTATTTAGTTTAATCTAGAGATGCTCTCTTGCTGGCCAGGAAGACAGACGAGATTAATGCTATCGCTCCTCTTGCATATACTCAACATGCTCAGAGTTCCTGGTGCGTTGTTGAAACCTTAATGTTCTGTTCCTCACGACAGCCCTAGAAGAGGGTCTCCTCCCCCTCATTGCCATTTTTGCTTATATTTTTCAGTCTTGCATGCGTTGTAGCTCACCAAGCGAAAGGTTCTGTCTTTGAACCTGCGTCTTCTCATTTGCTGTTGGTCTTTGACTGGAGAGTGCGTCGGAGCATGAGCGAGATGTGTCCTGTGGGAGCAGCTGGCCAAGGGCTTCTTCATGGTGGAGGCTTTGGAGCTGACAGCCCAGGTTCAAATCCTGCCTCTGCTGCTCACGGCCTGTGTGCCTATGGGCAAGTTAGTTAGCTCTCTGTGCCGCGTTGGCTTTACCAGAAGCTGCTTGCTGTGGGCCTGCACCCTCTCCAGGAGTGAGACAGTCTTTCTTCAGCCCTTCACCCCTTTCCATTCCAAGGCAGAGGGTTGTCAGCTGGGGAGGATCTAGATTTGGACAGGACATTTTATTTTGCTGAAGCCTCCTGGATTAGAGGAAGCGTTTCCCCTGGTTCCCAACAGGAAGGGACAGGGTCTGTGTGGGAGAGATTGGTGACGTGGTCTTGGAGGGGGATACAAACAGGAAGTTAGCAATAAGCTAAACCTAAAGCGACTGAAGTCAGAACTGTTGGCACTTCCAACAGATTCAGCCTGACTTTTCAGAAAAATAACAGATGCCTAAATGTCAGTGGCAGGGAAGGGAAAAGGCTACTGGTTTGCTTTTTAAGTAAGATATCAGTGAGGAAATGGCAGTTTTCACGGTTTCTCTTGGCTTGCCTTGTTCTCCAGGTAGGAAACAGAAGCTGAAGGGAACAGCTTTTCATCCTCAGTTAATAAGAGTCTCAGTGTGTGTTGGGGTTTTCTTTTTTAATACAATATCTAGCTTGTCTTTTCTAACTTGACTGCTTCTTTGAAGGCTGGTACTGAGGGTTCCCTGGCCTTCGTAGGTGCGTGCTGGCCGAGCCCTGGGCTGAGCACATGGCGAGCTGCTGCCTGGTGCCTGTTTGACCGCCAACTTGCTGTCCTTTGCTTTTCCAGAGTGAATACATTGCTCCCTGTGACTGTCGTCGGGCCTTTGTCTCTGGATTTGATGGCTCTGCGGGTGAGTTGGTAAATTCCCCCTCTGTTCTTTCCGCACCTTTTTGTTCACCTCCCAAAAATAACTGGAGCAAGTTCCAGCCTATGATATGAACCAGAAAGAAAATGCAAACCAGACCTTCCCCGTTGAGGCTCGGCAGAGAGGTGTGAATCTCCCACTGCCCCCAGCTCCCTAAGCTTACCTTTTAGTGACCTTTATGTCTTTGCTCTCAAGTTTTCATTTAAAAATGTTTTTGAACTTTTTATTGAGTATGCACACACACAAGTCTAGCAATTAAAAATGAAATAGACCTGCACAATTCTCCAAGCGCTTGACTTTTGGTTTCTCTGTTTTCACTGTCAGCTTAAATAACGGTGATTACTGTCGAGCTACACTGGCGCCCTGCCCTCATCTTAGCATGAGTGTTACATGCCCATGAGTTTTAGGGAGATTTCCCCCTTCAGACTCCCATTCCTGACTCTAGACTTGGCGAGAGCACCCTCTTCCCGAGAGAGCACATGGCTGTTTCCTTTGATGTAAGTGCTTATACTGGTTGCCATGTTGGGTTGATTGTCGCTGACAGTCTGCCTGTGAGTGCTGAGGGCTGGAGAGATGGGAGGCGTAGCTTCCTTGCTGGTGACCTCTGAGTCACCGCCAGCACTCACAGGTTCGGTTGTTCTCTGTAGGGAAAGGTGGAGCAGCTCCTATGGGTGCCTGGGGGAGCTGACCACTGCGATGGCTGAGCAAGAGCCAGTTTCCCTCTGTCGTGGTGGAAATGAGGCTATTTTATTCCACAGTTCTTTGCTCATCCAACTTTGACTGACTCTGCAAGTTGGGCCTTTTCTGTGCAAGCATCAACCCTGTGCAATCTGGGCTGCCTCTAGAATGTTCCCTTCAGAGCGTGACTCACAACTGGTTCTCAGGGCAATTGTCTTCTTTTGCCTGGAGGTTTCCTTGGAGTCAAAGGCCCATCTGCCCCCTGGAGTGTTGTTGGCTCTTGGGCCCCATGGGAACTGGTGCCTCTCATTGTGCAGTTTTTCCGTGCCACCAGAAGCCTTTCTGTTTTCTTTGATTCCCTGCTCCAGGCACAGCCATCATCACAGAAGAGCATGCGGCCATGTGGACTGACGGGCGCTACTTTCTCCAGGCCGCCAAGCAGATGGACAGCAACTGGACACTCATGAAGATGGGTATGTAGAGGCATGGCCAGCCCACCTGTGGATGGCAGCTCTGGGAAGAGGTTCTAGAGTTCTTTAGGGCTCCTAGGTCTTAACTCTTTTATAGGGTTGTGGACCCTTTTTAAGTATCTATGATGTCTTAGTTTGCTCAGGTCACTGTAACAGATCACCATGGACTGTGGGTCTGAAATAAGTGGAAGTAACTAAATTCATGTCTCATTTCTGGGGCTGACGTTTGCCACCAGGGTACAGCTGTGGTCAGGTACTGGGGAAGACCTTTTTCCTGGCTTGCTCTTGGCCACCTGCTCTCTATATCCTTTTTTTTTTTTTTTGAGACTAGATCTTGCTATTTTATTTTTGCCCATGGAACCGCAGGCTTACGTTGCTCGGGGTACCATGGATTCAAGCAATCCCCAGCCTCAGCTTCCCAGCTAGCTGGGATTACAGGCATGCGCCACCACACCCAGCTATTTTTTTTTGGGACTAGGTCTTGCTGTGTTGCCCCAAGCGGGACTCAAACTGCGATCCCTAACCTCAGCTGCTTCATAGGCTGAAACTTACAGGCATGAGCCACCGTGCCTGGCTTTGCTCTCTATATCCTTACATACTAGAACTCTCTTCTTAGAGGCACCATCCTATTGGATCAGACCTCCACCCTCATGAACTCACTTAACTTTAGTTACCTACTGAAACTCCTGTCTCCAGATACAATCACACTGAGAGCCGGGGTCTCAACATTTGAATTTAGGGGCCATAACCCATTTCATGGCCAAGAAAATGGTTGTGCCTTTGGGTTTGGAAGGTTCCGGTTCAGGAAGCTCATTTTATTGAGGGGGATGTGGGGGTCACAGAGGACAATTGCTGGCTGCAGGTCACATAACATGTTGTGTATTTGCCTAGTGCAGGGTAGGTAGGTGGTGGGGTGTGCCCCACTGCTTTGCTTTGGCATCATTTGGTGTGAGGCAAATGCAGGGCAACATTAGCTCCGCTGGTCTCTCTTTGAGCTGTTTTCCTAGGACTCTGGACTTGCTGATAGCAGCTCAGTGTTGGAAGAGAAAGGTTTGGAAAGAAAAGTGTTAGAAAAGTGCTTGGGGCAAGGCTATGGGTGGGGAATTCCCTTGGGAGTCATTTCACTTTCAGCGCTTCAGTTTCCTCATCTGTGAAATGGGAAGATATTAGTGAGGCTATAGTAATGATATGGGAAGCACAGAGAGAGTTTAGTATTTGTTGAGCGTGTGGGTTTGCCCTGGTTCTCAGTTACTTTTGTGCTGCGTGCATTTTCCTGTGTTGTTAAATAGTCTTTGGAAACCTGATTGTTAGTGGTCCCTTGTACAGAGATTGCTTCTGGATTTAAACCTAGGGAGTGGAAGACAAGGAGGGAAACAGGGCTGTTGACATTGTCTTGAGACTTCATACTAAGACTTGAGCAGCTAGTTGACTAAGGGGGTGGGTGTGTGTGTGCTCACTTATGTAGGTGGGCCACACACTTTCCCTATACACATGTGTTGTTTTTGTCTGAGGAATTAGGAACATTTCTTGTTTTGGCAGTAGATTTATTGTAAATTTCTGTTTTTTGATATTCTTCTTAGAATATAAAAACACCAAAGCTACAGGCCCACTATCGCTGCCTCTCCCTCTCCCTCCCCCCACCCCCACACATATATACACAGAGAAGCAGGCATTCGAGTCTATGGGGTAGTTATAATTGGACAAACCTTTGCCTTACCTCCCTCTGTTCATGAGCCATGTACAGTTTGTTTACATATTGCAGATATGTGCTAGTGTCCATCTGAATTTCAGATGAGTAAAGATTAATTAATTAATTAATTTTTTTGGAGACTAGGTCTCGCTATTTTTGCCCGTGGAACCACAGGCTCTCGTTGCCCGGGGTACCACAGACTCAAGCAATCTCCAGCCTCAGCTTCCCAGGTAGCTGGGATTACAGGCATGCGCCACCACGCCCAGCTATTTTTTTGGAACTAGGTCTCACCACAGGCCCCAGGCGGGACTTGAACTGCAATCCCTAGCCCCGGCTGCTTCATAGGCTGAAGCTTACAGGCACGAGCCACCGTGCCTGGCCAAGATTAATGTATTTTTTAAGGAAAAAATAAATATAAATAGACAATACTTTCTGCTTGCATCCCAGTGGGTCACTGAGTATGGGTGTGGGCATCTCTCTTTGTGGCCCACAGCTCTGTCTGTTAGTCTTTGGGATCAGGACCTCAGGAGCAAATGCCATCTGCCTGCTCCTTGGGGTTGGATGTGAAGCAGCATCCTTCCGCTTCCAGATGCCTCTTGAGGTTGCTGTTTCCCACTCAGCGCGTCTTTCCTCAGGTCTTCCTCTATGGGGAGATTCTGGTGGGTTTGGCCTGTGAGTGACTTACCTCTGGGGTTTTGCCTAATATTTGTCTGCTAGGAAATGACTGACTTCATCCTGTGAAAGCTCTGCTAGGCACCTGAAAGGAAACACTGTTAGAAGTGGCTTTAGTGGTGTGAAGTAAAAGTAGGAATCAAGTAACAAAATAACAGCTCAGTACCAGCTTCTGGCTAGTTTTCCAAGAGCTGAGATTGATGATCTCATTTCTTTATAAACCTTTGAACTTCCCTTCTGTGGTTACATGGTTCTTAGCAGTCAGCAGCAGAGAAAATAATAAAAATAAGTGTCATTTTCGGAGGTGGACTTCTACTCTGTATAAGTCCTTTACCAAGATAGCAACTGTTTAGCAAGACTCTGGTGAGTTAAAAAAGTACACATCCCAAGCCTAGGAGACACAGGATTAAGAAAAATTGCAATAATCAGAAATAATTTCAGATCCTTTCTTGAAACTGAACTGGTACTGGTATCCTGTGATTAATCTTTCAGAAGTTGAAAGGGTTGCTTGCTTTGGGGCATTGGGAAGCCAGCAGCCGTGTTACATGTGACCACAGGGGAGCCCGGCCCCCTTTTGTGTCCTGTGTTGGGTGTTCTTTGCCGTCAAGACCCATTCTCAACTCTGTCGGGAGGCCAGGCTTCAGGCCAGGGCTTTCTCTGCGTGACACTGCCCTCCAATGAGGAAGAGGACATGTTCCCCTTTACTACTGAGAAGAGGCCATTTTTGGGGTCTCAAACTATTTTATACCTTCCTTCAGACCAGCTTACACTTCTCACAGCCTTCCAAAATTAAGGAATTTGAGATTTTCCAAGTGTTACTGATCTGCCTTCTAGAAGGCGCCTAAAGAATGTGCTGTCCTGGTGTTGGTGAAGCGTGTTCTCTGGGGAAGACGATGAGCTTCTGCCCCCAGGCACTTTTTCTCTGTTTGAAATTGTATTGCCTTTTCCCCTTCTTCTTTGGGTACATTGGTTTACAGCACTGTGTATGGTTCAGAGGTAGAGGCTCCCTCTCTTCAGATGTGTGTCCACAGTGCGCCTGTCTCCAAGATGCTCATCATAGTCCACAGGCCCCTCTGTCCTTTGCCACCCAGGCCCCACCCCTACTTTCCTGGTGGCCTCCACTCTGCAGTTGGATTAGTGGGGTTTATTTTGGTTTGGTTTTATTTGTGCTTTGTTTTGATACCACATGGGTGAAATCATCCTGAATTTGTCTTTCTCCTGGCTTCCTTCACTTGCTTCCACTCCATCCATGCGGTCACAAATATCAGTTCATTTTTCTCCCTGTGGTGTAGCATTCCATTGGGTACACAGACCACATGGTCTTGATCCACTCTCTGTTGTTGGTCACGTAGGTCACTTCTGTAACGTGGCTGTTGTGAATAGTGCCGCAGTGAACACACAAATGCCAACATCCCTTTGAATTAGTGTTTGTATTCTAGGAGTGGACTTGCTGGATCATATGGTAGATCCAGTTTTCATATTTTGAGAATCCTCCATATTGTCCTCCCTGTTCATTGGATCAGTCTGCATTTTCCCTGCACCCTCGCCAGGGCTTGTTCTAGTTGTTTTGATAGAGCCATTCCCATAGGTGTGGAGCGTCTCACTGTGGTTTTTGATTTGCTTTCAGGAATTGTTTCTTACTGGTCCTTCCCTTTGCAGGCTTGAAGGACACCCCAACTCAGGAAGACTGGCTGGTGAGTGTGCTTCCTGAAGGATCCAGGGTTGGTGTGGACCCACTCATCATCCCTACAGGTGAGTGTACTTGGGCCCTTCCAACTGGGATGAGGAAGTACATTCCAGATGCCTCTTTACCCCCTTGCTTGCTATGGGGCTCAGTTGTGACGAAGATCAAGCTGAGGAGGAGAGCTCTGACAGAGGTAGTGGGAGACAGGTCCCCGTTCTGCTCAGCCTGTGCTGGGCTCCTCAGGCCCTGCTGGCTTCCTCTGCTGAGACGCCCTTCAGTTCATGGCTCGGCCACTTGCATCTCTCGCCAGATTACTGGAAGAAGATGGCCAAGGTTCTGAGAAGTGCTGGCCACCACCTCATTCCCGTCAAGGAGAACCTTGTGGATAAGATCTGGACAGACCGTCCGGAGCGCCCGTGCAAGCCCTTGCTCACGCTGGGCCTGGATTACACAGGTCAGAACCATGCCTGTGCTGCAGGGCCCCCAACCCCTTCCACTCACTCCACCTGTGACCACTGCCTCCACCTCTGTGCTCTGAATCAATATTGACCTTGAGCGGGTGGGAGGGTTTTGTCTCCCTTGGTGCAGCAGGGCGTGGGGTGGGGCTTTGATGAAGCCAGGGCCTACATTTGTTTCACTTGCACTTGTTGCCACCTTCTTGCACTTACTTTGGTACGGTTTATTCTGCATGCTCTTCTGGGCCGGCCTCTGGGTGCTGCTGAGTTGGCTTCTTTGTCACCTGATTGCCAACTGCCACTCGAATGTTTCTGATACGGAAACAATTTTCTCACTGGTTCCTTCTGTCAGCATTTGTAGGTTTACTTTTTAGGCCCCTCACCCTCCATATTGTTTCTTCTGCCTTTTGCGATATGGCTGGCTGGGTCTCTCTGGCCTGTGGCTGTGGTGGGTGAGGACCAAGTGGGAGAGAGGGTGGATTTATGGCACACTAAGCTGTACAGAGGGAGAGGCCTGGGAGGTAGGACGGCAGGGGAGGGAGCCTTGCTGGAGAAGCTGAAAGGGAGAGGTGGATGGGGGATGTCTGGAATGTAGGCACGTTGCCCAGAGGGGTCCTGGGAAGAAAGCATTACAACCCGACTCTCAGCCAAATTTAATCAGCATTCCCGAGAGCTGATCTTCAAAGCACCGTTTGATTGTGTGGGCAGTCCCCAGCTTGCTTGCCTGCTGACGCCATCACCAGAGGGTATCATAGATTCAGCAGGCTGTGGGGGATGGGTCCAGTGATTGGCCCAAGGTCAGCTAAACATTTTCCCTCAGCTTTTTTTTTTTTTTTAATGAAGCAGAGGCTTTGGCCTCCTGCATCTAGGAGAGGGGAGATCAGATGTTATTGAAGACTTCTGTTCAGTCAACACTTGTATGCCTACTATGTGCAGGACGCTGTGCTTGGTGCTGGATAAATAAGACAGATGCCTACTCTGTTCTCAGGTGTTTGTGACCTGAGTTATAAGTACTGTTTCATGGCAGGTTGTGGTGATGGGGCGAGGTCCTCTTAGCCCAAACTTTCATCCTGGCAAGCAGCAAGGAGGCTGTGTCTGATGGAACAAGTGGGATTTGGATATAGTAGTCATACTATAGACTGTGGGGAATTCCTGGGTTTTAGCACTAAAACCATTCCTGGGCTTCCAGGAGTGTAAAGTGGGTGGTGGGTACACTCCCCTGAGCTCCAGACCTGGGTATTCTCAGAACTCCTGTGCTTCCTCTCTTGCATCAATCTTTATTCAGTAGGTTGATGGCTGCTTTGATTTCAGTCTGTCTCTCCTCGTGGTTGATAAACCCTGTGAAGGTGAGACTGATAGTGGTCAGAGCTGTAGGCACAGTGACCAGGTTGGTGCCTGGCACATCTCTCTGCCTGGGAAGCTTTGGGTCACAAACAGTTCTTGGACGAGCAAACAAATTAATTTTTCTTGTGAGGCAATCAGGGCTCTTGATGGTCACCCGGCTTGGAGGTCACACCTCATGTCGGGCTTGAGTTCCAGCCTCCTGTCTACTCAGGCAACATATTCCCTGGGATGTGCTGGTGAAGGATGTTCAGGCTCCAAACAGTCCCATGAGTTCCCACGTGTACCTGGGGCCAGAACTGGAGTTACAATGATGTTTCTTACTTTGTTCCTCACAGGCATCTCCTGGAAGGAGAAGGTTGCAGACCTTCGGTTGAAAATGGTCGAGAGGAACATTGTTTGGTTTGTGGTCACTGCTCTGGACGAGATTGCATGTGAGTGCTCTGGTCTCACTGTTTGGGTGCATGACCTGGTTTCTCCCTGCAAATATGTATTCATGCTGTTCTGAGTGGCCAGGAAAAAAGCAAAAGACTATCACCAAATAGAGGCTGAATCATGTACCAAAGCCAGTAGAGAAAGTTACAGGGAGTGGGACTGGGCATGGAGCTTTGCCCGGGGTAAGGGTACAGCCAGGGGCTGATGGGAATCTGTGGTGATGTCTGCCTCTGATTAGTTTCCTCAGGACTGTGGCACTTCTGAGGAAGGTCTTCAAACATTTGGTATCTACATTCGTGTATCTCTTGGTATAAAAGTGAGATCAGAGGAAATATCTTTTCTTGAACTTTCCGTGTAGCTCCCCAAGGTCCTCACAGTGTGAGGCTATTCTAGAAATATTTCCACCTTAGAAAACTCAACCGAAGCTCTTTACCAAGCCCTCAGATACAATCTGCTCAATCTTTAGACTTTAAATTACCACCGTACAAATTGGTCAGTACCTTCTGTCTTCTTGTATCTGAGGGAATCTGGTTAAACCTTCCCATCCTATCTTTTGTTTTCTGATTGGATCTGACCCAGGACAACTGAGCAGAAACACTGCCTTATCTTTTTCTCACTAGAGCAAGAGACCCTGTTACATTGTATTCTATCTCTTGAGACCCTAAAACTTTTGTTTTAATTTACCCCAACATCAGAGAAAATAACATGTAAAGCTGATTTCTTCCCTTGACTGTAGAAAAAACATTCCCATTGTGGAAAGAATCTGGAGAATGCAGAGGAAGTAAAGGGGAAAAAAAAAAATCAACTATAATCTTGTTATTTGGTGATAATCACTTTTAATATTCCGTGCATATGTAATTTTGTAGCTTGATTCCCCCCCAATGTATTAGTATACTATTAGCATGTATATGCATACATTTAAATGAATGTTAAGTATCTCATCATATGGTGAGACCATAATTTGCTTACCTGTTATTGAAAGGATGACCTTTGGGTTATTTCTTATTTCCCCATGATTTTATAACCATGCTGCCATCCAAATCTGGGTTGCATAAAGTCCATGTCTTAGTTTCTGATAATTTTCTTCCTGTTTCCGGTTGACTTTCAGGCAGCATATGGATTAATATGTAAGTGCAGTTGTTGAACTTTTGACCATCCTGCACTTACTTCCCTGTCAGACCAGTGCAGGTGGCCCCAGGTCCCGCCACTTTAAAAAAAGTGCTGGTCTGATAGGTGAAAATGGTTGCCTCATTGCTTTCCTAGGAGAAACCATTATTTTAAAATAGAAGAGGGGCTTTTTACACCTGGATCTTTCCTTGTCCTCATGAGAACAAGCATCAGGCTGCTGGAAGCTCTGGGACCCCAGCTGTGCGCTCTGCTGGCCCCTCAGTTTCCCGAAGGTGTAGGGACATCACCAAACTTCCTGACCCTGGCTGGACACGTCTTTCCAGACACCGCAGCCGACCTGGGTGGACAGGAGACTGGACTTCATTTGTGGGCCCAGGGCCGGCTGACTCATTGCTTTGTTCTTCTTCCGGGAAGCTCCGCCTCTGTGGGGCTCATGACCCTTCCAGGGAGGGCCTGCTTTGGCTTCCCCCTTGGGTGGGTCAGTGTCGCTCCCCTTGGTCATTTGTCCTAGAAGGGAGCAGATGTGGGGAGCCTTCCCCTTTGTTTGGGAGCGCCAGAGGTTTTTCTGTTTGAGACCAGGTCTGACAGGTCACCCCCCAGGCTGACTGTTTCAGCTCTTTGTTTGGAGGGCATTTCTCATGTTTTCTGACTAATAACTTCCACTCCCTGCTTGGGACTGTGATGTGGCAGCAGAAGAAACAGTTCTGGCGCCCTCATTTGGCGAATGGAAGCATATGCAGCTCACAGGTGGAAGCAGAAAGTGAGGTTCCCAAGCCTTTAGGGCAAAGCCCTCCATCCTTCCAGAGCAGCGGGAGCTCCAAAGCCAAGCACTTTCCTCCACCTCCAAGCCTCTCAGCAGGCAGGTGACAGAGACTTTCTGTTTTCCCCTTTAGGGCTGTTCAACCTCCGAGGATCAGATGTGGAGCACAACCCGGTATTCTTCTCCTACGCAATTGTAGGACTAGACACCATCATGTGAGTGTGAACGTTCTCCACAGCTGCACCAGTGGCGCAGTTTTCCCCTTTCTGTCACCCCTCCCCCCCCCCGTCACCCCCTGATGTTCTGCTACACAGAGCTTTTCTTCTGCTTTCACTTTTTTTTTTTTTTTTTGGCCTTTTTCCCTATCCTGTCTTGTCTTCCTTAGTAGTCGGTAACCTTTACACCCTGCCGCTACCCCAAATTATTTGAAATTGATTCAGATCTATGCAGGTATATTTACTGTTATGAGATCAAAGAATAAGTTGTTGAGGAATAGAACAGAACTGGAGTGTAAGGTCAGGCATGAAGTTGCTGCTGCAGAGTCCTGTTTAGGCCACACTCAAGTTTTCTGGCTGCTAGTACAATGCACGCTGTTAAATAATTCTGGGATATATTGACTGGAAATAAACCCAGTCATTTTGAAGGTTAAAAACAACACAGGGAAGCCCCTAAGTTGTACCTCTTTGAAAGCATTCTTGAGGTCTTCCTGCTTCTGGCTGGGAGCCTTCTTCATTGAGACGGCATGTTTACCGAGTGCCCGTATGTTCTAGCCCGCAGGTGCTGGGCTGAGAGACACAGAGTCCCAGGGAGCGTTGGGGAGAGGAGGAGCTCCTTAGGGATTTTTGGCACATAAGTGGGCATTGACTCATCAGCGGGTGCTATAGGATGGGGCTGAATTAGACTTGGGGTCCAGGGAGGCTCTTATGGAAAGTACAACGGAAGCGAAGATTAAGGGTACATGTGCATTAGCCAGGTGGACGGGAGGGTGAAAGAGGGGGAATGAAGGTCTAAGGAAAGGGAACAGCCTTCTCAGAGGCTCTGGGCAGGAGGCAGTGGCGGGGGGAGCTGCATGTGGAGGACCTGAGTAGGTTAGTGTGTTTGGAACTTAGGGGTGAGGCTAGAGGGGAGCAGGGCCGCATAAAGGTAAGCCGTGTGGGCCAAGTGTAGGCGGTTCTTGGGTTCTTACGCTGAGGATGTTGGTGAGCTAATGAGTGGATTTTTCACAGGGAACCGCATTATCAGGCTTGTAAATTGTTAAGAATATAATAAGTATGAAAAATAGGATGGAAAAGGAGTGAGACTAGAGGCAGCGAGACTGCTTCGAGGCTGTGACGTAGATAGGCTGAGAGGCCTGGCCGTGACTGAGCAGACTTTAGCACCCCCAGGCACCTTTGAGAGAGCTCTAGGTTATAGGTCCAAAGATCTTAAGACAGGAAGGAGGGGCACCCAGGACAGTGCCCAAGTCCTGGCTTGGGGAATTGGGTGCACAGAGCTCCACCTGTGGGGAAGGGAGAAATGTTTGGAGGGGGGGAGGATTTTGAGTAGATTGGGAAGGAGGGAGGAGCTTCTCGCTTTGATTGCCAGAACAGAGCCTGTTCTGTGTATGTGGGGAGGGGAGAGGGTCTGAGTTTTTGTCCTCCGCTTATATGTCCCCCTTCCATTGACGCCTCACCTCTGCTCCCTGCAGGCTCTTCATCGATGGCGAGCGCATCGATGCCCCCAGTGTCAAGGAGCACCTGCTTCTTGACTTGGGCCTGGAAGCCGAATTCAGGATCCAGGTGCT
This sequence comes from Uropsilus gracilis, assembly GCA_004024945.1. Lineage (NCBI taxonomy): Eukaryota > Metazoa > Chordata > Mammalia > Eulipotyphla > Talpidae > Uropsilus > Uropsilus gracilis. The sequence goes on from PVHY01011466.1 coordinate 22,846, forward strand.
TCCCTACAAGTCCATCCTGAGCGAGCTCAAGACCCTGTGCGCTGACCTTGCCCCACGGGAGAAGGTGTGGGTCAGTGACAAGGCCAGCTATGCTGTGAGCGAGGCCATCCCCAAGGTTGGTAGCCCCCTCAAGCCCTGTCACAGGCCAGTTGCCAGCCCCTTCCTCTTCCTCTTCCTGGCATCGTGCAGCTTTGTCCTTGGGACAGAGATTGTTCAGGCAGATCTTCAGCACTGGCTGGGATCAGAGGGTGTCCTCTCCTGGATGCAGCCATAGCAAGTGTCTGAGACCCCTGGAGCTCACCGAGCCCTGTGTTCTCCACAGCGTGGCCTGAGGGGTGACTTCGGGAGGTACAGACGAACTCTTCGTCGCTTTGTTTTAAAAACATTTTACTGTATATTTAAAAAAAAATACCGCTAGCCTATAGGACCATGATTTTGTAAAAGTGACTTTTTGAGACAAAGTTGAGTGTTTCAATAAGCTGAGGAAAGATAATCTAAAGAAAACCATTAGATACGGATTCGGGTAGTCAGCAGCTAGGGCCAGAGCTGAGCAGGTAGTATATGAGAGTGCCTGACATTTGGGAAACACTAGTAGCACCCCCCTCTGCTCTCCCCCCTTTTATAACTAAGGAGACCTGAGGTCCTGAGTGATTCGTGGAATTGGGGATTTGTCAAAGGTCAGATGATAACGATAGCCCTTCACTGAGTCCCTGATGGATGATGCTAAGCAGCTCACCCCACTCCTCGTTCTAATTGGGTCCCAAGGCAGGACAGGAATCCACGCTACCTAAAATGTCACCTTTTTGACAATCCCGACAAGCCAGTGACATCTGCTCTTCTGCATCTGGGGAGAGTCCAGCCTAAACAGAGGTGCCCTTTCACACTGCTGTCACACTGTGTGACACTCAGAGCCTTACCTCCTTGATTGGTGGGGATCACCTGCTTTCTCCATCTTGTGAGGGAGGGGTAGGTGAGAGTGAGGAGAGGGGAGAGAGAAGCTCCACACAAGGGCAAGGTGGTAGGAAGTAACCCTCCCCCCCTCATCCCCAAATACAATGCTGAATTCCAACTGGGTCTCATGTGGGGTGGCTCTTCCCTAGGCCTTTAGAGCTGACCACTCATGGTGGTTGGCGCTGATCACTGAGCGTGATGGGGTGGGAGCAGGGACCCTCCGTCATCAGTCATGGCATCCCCAGACACTGGGAAAATGCCTCTTTTGTGCAGCAAGGAAGGGGTCACTGGGGTCAAGCTTTGATCTATGGGTGAACTTTGACCACAGCTATGGAGACTTGAAAGCAATATCTTGCTGGTAGCTGACAGCCAGCAGTCTCACAGAGACAAGGGCCAGGAGATAGAAGAGACATGCCCCGTTTGATGTACTTCGTCTTTTTGGATGAGTTCAAGTCACTTTTATCATTTTCGGAGTCATTAGCCAAAGGTGTAGGTCTTTCGGCCCAGGGGGCAGCTGGGGGTGTCCCGAGTGGGAGCTCTTCAGATGATTTGTCCTAAGTGATTATGCAGGGTGGAAGGTGGTTGTCTTAGCCCTGAGTTTGTGGAGCTGGGCTTGATTCCCCCTGCTGTTGTGCCCCTAGGATCATCGCTGCTGTATGCCTTACACCCCCATCTGTATTGCCAAAGCTGTGAAGAACTCTGCTGAGTCAGAAGGCATGAGACGAGCTCACGTGAGTACCGCAATGTGGGCTGAAACAGGGCTCATGGTCAAAGGGAGCCCAGCTCCCTTCCCTACATGTCACCTTGAACCTGGCACAAGGTTGGAATGTCTCTGAGTTTTCCAGAGTTGACAAGAGAATGAGATTAAGAATGAGATCGGCTAGCAAGCCAAGGAACAGAAGGAGATATTGATGATGCTAGAGCTGATGGAGATGAAGCCTTTTGGGAGGGCCAGGCTGTTTCAAGGCTGGCAGTGGGTCTAGAAAGATGTGGGGCCCAGAGGTATTGACTGTGGTTTATCTTCCCTGTGCCCCATGGGGCAGGCCTCACACCCTCAGAGGGGGCGGGTGTGCTCTGAGGGCCTTTCCCAGTGATACCTATACCGCTGAGTAAAGCAAAGGAGCCCTTTTCCTGCAAGTGGGAATTGCTGCAAACTCGTTCACGCGAAACGGCCTGCCTGTGAATCCTGGTGATGCGTATAGTGTGTGGTTTGGTTGCTGCCACCCGCTCAGTATTACGTTAAGGCTGGTTTTGCACCTGCTGATTTTTCAGTATTAACTTAAAAAATGTCTCCATTGTTTGCACAGATTAAAGATGCTGTTGCCCTCTGTGAGCTCTTCAACTGGCTGGAGAAAGAGGTTGGTTTTTGGTCTTTGTTTAACACATGGATACAGATTATTCAGAAATTGTCTTCAATGAGATTCCAACTCACCGCTCCTTCCATGCTCCCCCGACAAGGAGGGCTAAGATCTTGATCTGATTTTAGTATTTCTTTTCTTAGAGTTTCTTTTGGAAACTTGGTGTGTGTATATTTATATACTCTTCAGTTTGAAAATAGTAATAACAGAGTGGATCCTTTCTGGGTGAAGGGATTGTAACAAAGTGGAATGTCAGTAGCAAGGATAAATGACTCATGATTGTATTATTAGCAAGTTGGTTGGGTTACGAGAAGATCTTTGTGCACATTTTGAACTTCTTTTAAACCATAAAACTTTTTATATTCAGTTGACTCTTATTTCTTCATTCCTTGCTCACCACTCCCTGAGGTTGACAGGAGAATAATTTCTTTGTTCTCTTTTTAAACAATACCACATTCCTTTTAAATAGTGTATAAACAACTCTTTGAAGGCTTCAATTAGAAAGACAAAATATCTTAATTTCCACCAGTATAACCATGTCCCCTTTGACTATTGTTCATCTGTGTAAATCATTTTTCAATGGAAATCATTTCTACATGTCTCCTAATGTATAGGAATGATTATATGTCCTGTTTATTTACTTAGTGTGAGCAGTTTCTTCTGTTTTGATGGCTTAAAAGTTGTCCCAAGTAGATTGTTTGGTGGTTAGGCTCATTTATTTACCCATGCTTATTTTTAGATATCTATGTTGCTTTTAATTTTTTTTTTTGCTAGTGTCAGTAATCCTGTAATAATATCTTTGCATTTATCTTTTATTTAGCGTGACTTTCTTAGCATGGCCTCCTAGGAAGGGAATGCTTTTGAAGTTTTAAGTGTGGAAGTTTTAGGCTCTAACACCAAGGCAAAATAGTTGGTGAGAATTTAAACAAAACGCCTCTGTGTTGACTAGCCTTGGTGAAAGCCTTAGGAAGTAATCTCCTGTTTAAGATGAGGCGCAGTTGGTTCCTGCAGTTAGATAGCTGGGCCACAGGAATTGAGGCAAACATATGCTCTACTGCGCCCCCTAATAATGTGTGAGATATCCGACCTCATCACACCGGATGATTTAGAAGCACCTTCCTTGTAGGTGCCCAAAGGTGGCGTGACGGAGATCTCAGCTGCTGACAAGGCTGAAGAATTTCGCAGGTAAGCCTCCCTCTGGGGCCCGTGGACCTGTGCTTCCGTGCCGGGTGACTTGAACGAGGCTGGGAGGGCCCCGGTTCTGGGCAAGGTGAACACACCGCTAAACCGCTCTGCTGGGCGTGCCTTTCTGTTCCAGGCAGCAGGCTGACTTCGTGGACCTGAGCTTCCCAACCATTTCCAGTACGGGACCCAATGGCGCCATCATTCACTACGCGTAAGGCATGCGGAGGAGCACGCTGCCTGGCTTTGCTGCTGCTTCTGCGCAGGAGCCTGAGCCGGGCAGAGACTATTTTGCCAGAGGCCCCGGTGCCCATCTCTGTGCGTGTGCTGAGACTGCGCTTACATAAGAGCTTCGAGGCCTCATTTTCTTCATTTTTTTCTCTAAGTCCCCAGGCCTACTGGGACCCTTTTTTTGGGCTCACGCATATAGATTTGACAGTCTCCACGATGCAGTCAGTGAACTGTCCCTCTTTCCTGTCTGGAGCCACAGGAGCTGTATTCATAGAACTTGAATCTTGCTACTTGGGGCATTTTAGTGGTTTTCCTTCCTAGTCATGGCAGCCTTCTTGATGCATTTGTCCAAACAACTGTCAGCTCTATCACCTCCGTATCAGAAAACTTGATCACTAGGTTGTGGAGCATCTTCTTGTAAGTAGGGAGATAATTAGCACCCTCTCCCTTCCTCGTGGGCTTGAAGCCCAGCACCCCAGCCTAGGGGGATTTTCACCAGTGATCTGCAGAGCCCAGAGAGCTGAGCATCACTGGGTCATGAGACCTGCAGAACACTGGCAGGTTTAGAACCCGTAGATCTGCCTGTGGAGATGGCGGGAGATGGATTAGATGTTGACTAGAGGGCTCCAGCTTCAGCTTGGCCCAGCTTGAACAGTTCTGCCTTTTGTTAAGTACTGTGAGTTCTTTGCTCCCGTCTGTGAGATGCACAGCCAGTGGGGGAGCATTTGGTCTGCTCGTGGTGCTGTACTGGGCACAGATGTTTCCTTCCTTTCAAATCACTGCTTTTAGTTTTGGAGTGAGTTTGAATGTGTGGGAGACAGTCACGCGTAGGCCTGTAAAGTTCTTTTGCATGAATGCTCCACCCCAACATAGATAGCAAAAGAACTTCAGTTTTTGACATGTTGAGTTCAGGTGATGTGTTTTCCTGGCTGGATCCTATCCTGGAAGGCTGCAGAATGAGCACATTGAAACATTGTAGACCAAGGTGGGAAAACGTTGCTTCTCCTTTGATGTTTCTTCACTGTGCCCGGCCAGTGTCTGGTTGTCTTTTTCAGTTGTTCCGCTGGAGTGCCAGCAGGTGCCGTATTACCCGAGTGGGCATGGTGCTGGGAGTAAAGGGGAACCCCTCTCATCACAAGGCAGAGATACGCTCACATCCCTTTTCTCATTTCCTAGAGCAGTGATGAAAAAGACACGGGGTCGGTAGACCATGTGTAAAAGTACCACTTCATCTGAAAAAAGGGTCTGGGCTTAAGAGCACCATGACCCCCTTCTTTCCCAGCACAAACCCCTTTCGTTTTTTAACTCCTAAATGGTGACATCCTCCTTAGGCCTGCCTGGCGGTCTGGGAAGTAAGGGTTGGGACTGAGAGAGGGGCCTGGACCCGGGAACTGGACCCCGTCATGCCTGTGGCAGGTAGTGCTCGACTGCGCCCTCAGGCCTCCAGCTCAGTCCATTGCGTCTCTTGATTATAGTTTTTATTGCTTCCCCAGAACTTCTAGTTGTTCTAGAGACAAATGGAGGTAGCCCTACAAAATACATCATGCTTCTTTCTCCTGAGTTCTTTATCTATTGGAGAGAAAGGTTCCACTGCAGTTTTCAGCAGTAGAAAGTTAGTATTACCTAGATAATCCATATATTGGGTGACTTCTTATTTTGCTCTAACTTCACACTTACATGAGTGGCAAGACTAGCACAAGGGACTCTTGGATGCCCGCCTCCTGGCTTCAGCAAGCTCTTGCGTCTGCAAAATAATTTCTCATTTGCTTTCTTAGGCCCGTCCCTGAGACCAACAGGACCTTGTCGCTCGACGAGGTCTACCTCATTGACTCCGGGGCTCAGTACAAGTAAGTGAACTGTGACCACCTAGCACTTAAGCTGTTGGGTCAAGTCGGTTGAGCAGCTGCACGGCCTGACTCCGGCCCAGAACACTCAGCTGGCGAGCTCGTCTGCTCCCGCCTTCATGGACTTGGTCTCGTGTCTTGTCCTTGTTTTCACCCCAAGTTGAAATAACCCAGTTGTATCGGTTTCCAGCACACATGCTTTGATAGAAATGTTTAGTCCTTGGCCAAAGGCTGTTAACTATTAAATAAATAACCAAGAGTCAGCTTTCAGAGCCGCTGGATAATCTTCTGCCCCCACCCATAAACTGCCCGTAGCTCCCTTTCCGTGTGGCTGGCCCCCAGGCTTTGGGAAGACAGGGATTCATTTTGAATGAATGAATAAGAATTCAGTGTTGTTCCTGGATATCTTAGGAGCTACTTCCTCATATCTTAGCACGTTCACAGGCCTCCTCTAGAGTAACTCGTTGGGTCTAGCTGTGGAGCCTGTAGCAGGAGTTAGCATCATTTGTTTTACCTTTTGAGTATTAAGAGTAATGTTACTCTGAACACTTGTGTACGTGTTTTTGAGTGGATCTGCATTTTCATTTCTCTTGGGTATTGACCTAGGAGTGAATTGCTAGGTCCAAAGGTAATTTATACTTAATATTTCAAGGAGTTGCAAACTTTTTCAAAGTGACCACCCTGTTTTACATGTCTGCCAGCTGTGTATGAGGGCTCGAGTTTTCTCACCTCCCCAGCTGAGTAAAACACTTATTGTGACTGGATGCTAACCTGTCTGCTTTCCTTCGGAAAGGGATGGAACCACGGATGTGACCCGCACCATGCATTTTGGGACCCCTACAGCCTATGAGAAGGTAGGGTGCAGCACAAGACCCCAGAGCTCCTCCGCTTTCTTAGGAGCGTTGCTTTGATGAACTGGGGCTGTGTAAATAAAAGTGCTGTTTGGGAAAGCAAAACAGTCTGGCTGTGGACTCAGGCTTTTCTGCTTTATGACACCCATTTAATTACTGGGGAAATTTTAAAGCATTCTGTCTGCTAAGGTCAGAGCAGCTCAGATTCCAGTTGAAACTTCCTTGGCCTTTTCTCAAGACAGGCGATCTCATGTTGAGGGTTGGGATGGTAGAGAGAAATAATGCTCTTTACAAACTACCTAGAGTTGATTCTGAAAATACCCCTGTCATGTAACCAATCATTGTTGCCAATTGTAGGGGCAACCATCAAGCTCACTAGTCTCTATAGGTTCTTTATTGGTTCTAGCAGTTACACAGACATACCAGGCAGGCTTAGACATCCCGGGCCAAGGCAGGGTGGGCCAGGAGGCGGTCCTGTTCTTTCTCTGGGCTCTCACTCTCGCTCTCTCACCTCCTCTCTCCTAGGCCCAGCTTACACATGTACACTTACACATGCGCACACCTGCTGCACGATCCTGGGGAAGACACAACACCCCAGGTTCCAGATATACAGCTTAATGAAGGAAAAAACCTGACTAACTCACTTAGCCTATACTTCCCTCCTCTTTTCAAGTTTAGAGCTCCTGTTTATAGCCTTATCCCTCTAGGAACCCCCTGACCTACACTTCCTGCTCAGTTTCTAGTCTGTTCGGCCTGGAAAGGAGGAAACAGCGGAGAGGTCGCGAGATGTGTCCCTGGAGCCCGGAGACTGGACTTTGGCTCTCTGCTGTTTATTGGCTCCATGACCTTGAGTGAAGCACTCAGGCAGCCATAAAAATGGGAAGCTACCTCCAAGGCCGTTTGTGAAGGGTCCCTGAGCCCAGCGGTTTCCAGGGTTGTAGGCATTGCTCCGTGAATGTTGACCTAGCTGAGTGCATCTGTTTCCGGGAGCTGCTTCAGGGCATTTGTACCAAGAAGTCGGCTATAGGTGCCACCGCAGGCAGATCTCACAGGCCCTTCCCGTTCCCATTCGTAGGCGCCACTGCCTTAGATGCATTTGACCTGGAGTCCGAGTACCTGTGTTGGGACTCTGTTGTGTAAGGAGCTCCCTGCCAGAGTGAAGAGGGCAGAGTTTAGTCCCGACAAGGCTGTTGGCTGGCAGGCTGCTAACCTTCCAAATGGCCCTTCGCTCATGCAGGCAGTGGCGACAACCCCAAGTGCAGCCTGGTGGTGAGGAGGCCAACGCTGCAGACGCAGGAACGTGGGCCTCAGTGTCCAGCGCATGGCACAGGGAAATGGCTCAGGGAATACTCGTGGTCCTGGCTTTGCCAGCCCTTTGAAGGCTCGGACGCCACAGAGTGTGGTAGAACGATCACTGCAGAGGAAAGACCTGGGAGTCGTCTGTGCAATGGTTCTGTATTACCTAGTTAAATTTCAAGAGTTTCTGGATAATTTTCCTATGGCCAGACTTCTTCCCTCTGCCGTACCCTTTTCTTTGATTATCTCTGTGGTACTGCTAGCTCCTTCAGAGGCAGGGTTTTCTGAGCTACCAGAGTATGACAGGATTGTGGCATCTGTCCTGTTCCGTAACACTCTCCTGGGCTTCCTTTGGCAGGAATGCTTCACGTATGTCCTCAAGGGCCACATAGCTGTGAGCGCAGCCGTTTTCCCAACTGGAACCAAAGGTGGGTGTTTCCTTTGTCATGTGGCAGCTTGTTTTTTTCTCTAAGTTTGAGTAGAAGAAATGCCCTTTCCCTGGCTATGTCAACCCCCACCCCCACTGGGTCTGGTCAGGGCCTGCAGCGATGCTGCAGGGAGTGAGCCTGGGGCCCCCTGAACTCAGCGGGCTGCCGCTCACATGCTATAAAGCAGAAGCTCACATAGGAAGCTGTTTGCCCTTCACTGGGCCAGGTCCTCCTTTCAGGGTGCTTGTTTGGATTTCTTCTTCTGGAAACCTGACTTCACCTTTGCTTGTGGACTGGGATGGGCTGTTGGGTTGGGAGTTATTTAACAAGACTTGGACTTGAATCTAGTGGGATTGGGCCACCTCCCTGAGCATGGGGCCTTGCCTCCCAGGCTGGCCTGCTTTGCAGTCCAGTCAGAATGTCCTGTCATCTGAACCCTCAGGGTCCTGGTGCTGGGAAGGGCGCCTCCATGTCCTCATGCAGTCCTCCCCTCCTCCAGCATCCTAGCCAGCACCCCTGCTTCGGGCTGAGCTGCCCTCCCCAGAGTGTGATTGTTAGAAAGTTCTCCCTTGTGCAGGGCTGAAATCTGAACCCTCCAGGCACTTTTTCCCTGCTGGTTTCTGTTTCACCTTCTGGAGCCAAACATAACAAATCTAATCTCTAAAGTGCTTTGCAAATTGAAAAGTGCCGTCTACATGTCATCAAACGGTTCTTTGTGTGCCTTGCAGGCCACCTTCTCGACTCCTTTGCCCGCTCAGCTTTATGGGATTCCGGCCTGGACTACCTGCATGGAACGGGCCACGGGGTTGGGTCTTTCCTGAACGTTCACGAGGGTCCTTGCGGCATCAGTTACAAAACTTTCTCCGATGAGCCGTTGGAGGCCGGCATGATCGTCACGGACGGTGGGTATTTCCCTGGGGAAAGGCGTGCGTGGGTGTGCCAGCCTTTTCAGAAGCTCTTTGGGTTTCATTATTTTAAAATAATTGGAAATAATGGCCCCTCTCCTGTGAACCTTGAACTCAGCAGCAGCAACCTGGGATAGCAGAAGTTCTTTGTAGAGAAAGCGAGACTATGGCACAAAGTAGGAAGAGAGTTAAAATCATCTGGCATCAGCTGCCCAGGGCAGACATGGCCTGCTAGTCTGATATGCCAACGCTAGGCCTTTCATACTGTTTTCTTTTTTTTTTTTTAATCACTGAGCTCATACTGGAATGTTGTCTGTATTCTGCTTTCTTATTTAATAGATTGCCTTTCCCCCTTCATTTCCAATCTCTGCGAATACACTTTGCTGCCTGGATCACTAGGCCCAGGCTACTTCCCATGGTGGACATGGCAGAGCCTGCTACTCTGCCAGCACTGCTGGGCCCCAGAACCTTCCTTTCTGTGCCTCAAGTGCCCGTTAGAAGTGGCCCCGTGGGATAAGGAGGCATCTCTGGGCTCTGTTTCTCCTCCCCTGGGGTGGGGCTGTCACCCCACGAGTGACGCTTCTCCACTGTGTGTACATTTTCATGATTCTGGGATTTTGTTTACTTTAGAGCCGGGGTATTATGAAGATGGGGCTTTTGGAATCCGCATCGAGAATGTAGTCCTGGTGGTTCCCGTGAAGACCAAGGCGAGTAGTCACGTGCTTAAGAAAAGTCCTCATTCTCTTAAGGGGGGATGATGAAAACTTGTGTCTTTGGGGCCCACAACATGCCATTCTGGGGCCAGGATGGAGTCTGTTCACGGGTAGCAGGCGCGTTCCTGGAAATCACCGTCTTCAGCAGAGCCAGAGAGAAAATGCCTCATGGTCTAGGTCCCAGAACTGGGATTCTTGGGCCTCAGGCCAACTCCAGCTTGGCGTGATTTGGCCTCCAGGTTTGCTAGCAGCAGCCTCTTGCCCTGAGGTCTGGATGTAGTGCTGGGGGTGCGTGTGGGAAGGCCTCTCCCAAATCTAAGCCAGACCCTCCAGGACCTGAGAACTATTGTCAACAAGCCCCCCAGGTGGTTTTTGTCAGTTGAGGCTCAGGAACCCTGAGTTCTCCATGGGGCAGGAGCCTCAGACAGGAGTTGGTGCCTTCTGGATGTGTGAAGGTGTTTGCCCTCCCCCCCCCCCCATTGTGATTACCAGGAGGTTCTAGGCCTCAGGTGCTGGGATTTTCTTAGATGACCTGTTCGTTCCTGCTCCTTTGGTGCTTATGGAAATGGAACAGTTAGAAGGAAGTAGTTCTCAGCCTGCAAGGAGGATCTGCTTTCTCTTCCCATGTTGAGGTCACTGTCCCTGCCAGCGGCATCTCTCCCTGCACAGGCCCTGCAGCCTGCTCTCTTGTGCCCTGGCTACTCATTCCTGGGAGGGTGAACAGATCTGATAGGACTGGCAGGGCCACTCTTGGGGAGTTAATACCCTAGCAGTCTTGAGAGTCCAAAGCAGACTTCATGATTCCTACTTGCACCTGCCTCCGCTGGGCGGGCTTGGCCTTGTGGTGGTTGTCATGGTGAAGAGGAGCAAATGTTTGTGTGTTCTTCCTTCTCCCACAGTACAACTTCAATAACCGCGGAAGCCTCACCTTCGAACCTCTCACTTTGGTTCCAATACAGACCAAAATGATAGACGTGGATTCTCTTACAGACAAAGAGGTAATGTGGTGTCTCGGGGGCGGGGGGTGGGGGGAGGCAGTGTGTATGTGTGTTGGGGGAGGGGACCTGAGGTGGAGAGCTCCCCCACATTCTCTATTCCATTCTCACTTTTTAATTTAGAAGTCACGCAACCGAGTGTGGAAGTCCTAGTTCTCATGGGCATTTTGTCTGCTTGTTGGGCTTCTGGGTAGAGGTAGTCGTGTTCCCTTCTCCCGCCCCACCTGGCAGGCTCTAGGGTGCGTGTACCCTTGTTTTCCCAGAGGGCAGGAGCTTTAGCTGCGCTGAGGTGTGTCTAACAAACACACACCCTGTGTCCTCCCTGCAGAAAGCCAGCGGGGTTGCAGGCCTGTTGACCATTGCACACCGCAGGTGGTTCTCTTGGGTTGCGCCAGCATTAGGAATGAGAAGCAGATCTGTTACCACATGCCTGGTTTTCACACCGATGTGAGTGGTACCTGCTATTCTGGTCACTCTGGCCTGGTAAACCTTTCACAAACTAGGAGTCAGACTCGCCCGTCAAGGTCAGGGTTAGAGGTCGTGAAGTCCTGTGAGATCCTACAGCGTGGCCCCAGGTGAGCCAGCAGGCCTGGGGAGCAGGAGGAAGACTTGCAGGTTGGGCAGGTGATCATGGTTAATGCGGAGATACGGCCAAAGATGAGGCTGGAACAGTCAGCAGTGAACAGAGAGGCAGTTCTCAAGACGGGAAGACAGAGGCCAGAGGACATGGACTCCGGAGCAAGATGGAAGGGGGTTGGCAGTTCCCACAAAAATCAAATGGCCGGCAGGGACCAAAGGCAGGAAGAGCTCGGTGTTACTTCGGAAAAAGAAGTTCCTGTTACCCAAGCCAATGAGCTCATCCAAGGGCCTTCGCATGTGGTGTCTTGAGGTGGGGTGTGTCCTCTGTGGGGCTCAGGACCCACCTGGGCCTTGTTCTTGGCAGTGGAGGAAAGTGCTTGTGATTCACTGAGGAACCCCTTCCCAGGGCTGTGGGTTGGGATGGTTCCAGCTTAGAAACCTTTTTCCTTATCCAGCTCACAGATGGGTGACACAGGAGGGTCGTCCGCCTCGCACTCGGCCTCCCTCTGCGCGCACACCTCTGCTTGACCACTGGCGCCTGTGCTTACTCACGGCACGGACATGGGCCTTGCCGAGGCTGGTTTACTCAGCTTGCCACGGATGGACAGGAAGTGCAGCCTGTTCCCACAGCGTCAGATGTGTCTCAGCGGGGACAGTCCCTCTGGCAGGTCTGGACTCTCAGCCAGAGCTCACTGACAGGGAGGCGAACACATAAATGGGCAAGAGCCACCCTGCTTAGAAGCCTGTGTCCTGTAGGGGCCAGTGTCTTGTACCCGCCCTTGGACATACCCCAGGGTCTCAGCAAGAGACGCTCCAGTGTAAGGCCCTCCGTGCTCTTGGAAACCCAGGGCCGTGGCTTCCTGCCAAGTCATCTGTGTCGCAGTCCTTGGTGTCCACATAGACTGCGCTGACAGGAGGCGCATCTCCCCTTGACGTTCCACCTTATCCAGGGAAGTGGTGCACGAGGAAGGCTGAGCCAGCTGTTTTCCTCTGAGAGAGTTTGTTAAGCTATGATGCACAGTCCACCCCCTGGTGTTGGACGTGGAAAATGGATTCTCTTGTCCCGTAGTTTGTTGCTGAGCCTTGCACGCCAGGTCGCTGAACTGTCCTGTCGGCCCATCAGTTTCGAGCTGCCCCTGAGACCAGAAGCGACGTTCCACAAGTAACAGTTGGTGGCAGTACTTCACGTACAGTATCACCCATGATCTCTTGGCTGAAGGATACCGTCCTCACCGACCTCTTTACTAACTTGGACTTCATTCTTTTTGAAGATTCTGGACAGCAAGATTCTGTCCACTGGGCTTCAGGAGCACGGACTCAGTTGGCCCTTAAGTCTTTCCCAGTCTCTTGAGCAGCAGCCCAGGAAGTGTTGGGTTGGGGCTGCATTCCTGTCCTGTGTCACCAGGTGGCAGCAGAGGCCTTTCTGCGGCGGCGGGCTCTGGCACCTGCGTTTTCTCTGAGTTCTCTCAGTGTGTGGACCCTTTTTGAGCATTTTCACCGTAATCCCCGTGGCCTCCTCTTGTCTTTTTCCAGGGGTGCGGAACATCAGCAGGGGAGGGTTGGTGGCCTCCGTGTTCAGCACCTGGGCTCTCCTGGGAAGGGTGACGGTGAGCGTGTGCTTTCTTCCCTTGCAGTGCGACTGGCTCAACAACTACCACCTGACCTGCAGGGACGTGATCGGGAAGGAACTGCAGAAGCAGGGCCGCCAGGAGGCTCTTGAGTGGCTCATCAGAGAGACGCAGCCTGTCTCCAAGCAGCGTTAACACCTCCCTGGGCTTTGTGTTTGGAAATGCTCGGGGGGTCGAAGACACGTGGCCGACCCAAACATCGTCCCCTGCCCTCTCCACTCTCCCCTCCCTTTTACTTTTAGACTCTGAGAAGAGCTGCAGATCTTATCCTCTTTGATATTTTCTTGCAAACACTTGATCTTTTATGATTTTTTTTAAATTGTTGAGCGCGAGCCAAGAATAAACTGCTGCACGGAAGGAGGGGCCCCGCAAAGACGAACACACTCATCAGGGAGACGCCTGAGCCGCCGCCCGAGTGCTCTGGCCAGTGGTTGTGGAACAAGAGTGCTCAGTGATGGTCAGGTTCCAGGTGCTAGTACCTTACTCATGGCCCCTCACTGTTCATGAGGCTGTATTTATGATCATCAAATAAACTGTTAAAATGAGCTTTATCTCAGCGGTCTATTTCCTGTCTGTCTTGTGTTGGGCCAGTCTGAGGGCTCAGTGGGTTGATGTTTGTCCACGCAGCCTCAGGCCATCAGGGTCGGGATAGGAGGGAGGCTTCCTCATGCCTTGGGGGTTGTCTGAGGCATGTTCTACACTGTCTCCCAAGGTTTCCCCAGGGTGGAGGTGGTATGAGCACCAGTTACCCAACTTATTTTCCTCCCCTTCCTTCTCTGTCTTGCTTTCCCTTCCTCCCACTTTGTTTCCTGAGACCATCTCCTGGTCTTCAGTCTGTTTCTATAGGCGTTGGTGCTGAGATACAACCGTTTTATGTGAGGTGCAGCCTTGTTTGAGTGAATACAATGTGAAAAGAACCCCTCTGTATAGAGTCTGACCAAGCCCTTGTGGACCTTGTGATCTGGGGCTGCTTGGAAAGTTCTGGCTTTCTCCCAGTCCCTCTTGTTTCCTTCTCCTGAAGGCCAGGAGACTTGTACACCCGGGTAGTGGGTGGGGGACACATGTATCTGAGGAGATTTTTGAAGAAAAGGATGGCTAGCAGGGAGATGCTTTGAACCATAGGGGCAGAGCCTGAGTTTCCACAGCCCAGGGTGCCACCTGCCTGGGTGAGGAGGGCATTTCTCTGGAGTCCGGCATCAACTTGACAGCAAGCCGCTGGGCGGGCCCAGGCACCAGCTTCTGGAGCATCCTGCCAGCAGATGGCAGTGTGGCTCTTTGGTGAGCGCCACAGCCCACCGGGAACCAGTGGAATTACAGATACTAAGAACGTCTGGTGAGGACCCTTGGGAGCATGTGTGGCTGCCACTCGGTGTCCTCTTGAGGTCACATGTCCAGTCAATGACTACAGGCAGGAACTCGAGTAGAGTTCATTTAATGCAGACGGGCCTATTGGCAGCTCTGATAGGACGGTTCGCAGGGTGTGACAGGGACAGAGACCTCAGGGTGGGGACAGAGACCTCCAGAGACCTCAGGCTGTTCAGTGTTAGAGGGCACACTCTCAGTCATGACGGGCCCATGACGCTCAGTCCTGATGCAGTGCAGGGACATTTATGATGTCAGTGGAGTGACAGGTGGTTTCTAAAGAATCCAGGGCCCCTGGTGCTCTGGGCACTGGCACCGGCCAGCCCTGCCTCCAAGACCAGCTGTGAGTGCCCCTGTGGTTCCAGCAGCCACCCTGCTACGGGGCTTCAACATGTTCTATGCCAGGGAGCACCACAGCTTTGCCCTCCTCAGACCATGTGCGTTTTTAAAATAGAGTATTTCTTAGAGCAGTTTTAGGTTCACAACAAAATTGAAGGGAAGGTACAGGGGGTTCCCATGACAACCCCTTTCCCCCTCCCCCTGGATTTCTCCATGATCAACCTCCCCCCTTTAACAGCTTCTGTTAAAACTGATGAACCTCTGTGTAGACGTCATGATCCCCTGGTGTCTGCAGTTACCATCGTGGTTCACCAAGGGTGTGGTAGTCTGTGGGTTTTGATGAATACAGGATGACATGGATCCATCACTGTATCATTGAGAATAGATTCACTGCCCCCAAACATCCTCTGCCTTCAACCTCTTTGTCCCTCCCTGCCCCACGGCCCCTGGCCTGATTCCATAGTTTTTCCATTCCTTTTCCAGAATAATCTGGAATCTTGGAATTGTACAGTAAGTAGCTTTCTCAGATTGTTTATTTTCACTTAGTGATATGCATTTAAGAAGCCCCATGTCTTTCAGGACTTGAAAACCTTTAGCATTTTTCTGCACTGAGTAATGTTCCACCGCCTGGTTGTGTTACTATGTGCCCATTCAGCAAATCGGTTGCTCCCACTTTGAGACGGTGATGAAAACAGCCGCCATAAACATCCACTACAAGATTCCATGTAGTGTGGACAGAGGTTTTCAACTCCTTTGGGTAACTACCAAGGAAAGCAATGACTGAATTGCACAGCGGGAGCATTTTTCATCCTGCCAGAAATCGCCGAACATCTTCTGAAATGGCTGCCATTTTCCATCTCCCCCGTAAACACTCTCCCCTCTCTCGCCCCTTCTGGGAGGCTTCCTTTGAAGCCTTTCGTGACTTTTCCCTGGTTTTGTCTCTTTGTTTTAAGTGAGGAAGCTCCGTGCAGGTTCCATTCTCACAGTGGGACGTGGAGGCCGAGGGTTCCCTTCTGTTGTGCGGTGGCTTCTGGCTTAAACAGAGACTCCGGGCTCTTCTGCGGCTAGAGGTTTGCGCTCACTTGGATCACAGAGCCCTGTTCTGCCCTCTCCACGTGCTGTGCTTTGTGCCCTGGGGCCCGGGGCACCGGCTAGCTGCGTGGTTTGGAGGGGAGTGCTGACAGAATCAAAATCCTTTGTGGGAAGCCCAGGTGAGCCAGTGGGTTTCTTTTGTTCTGAGATCACAGCCAGCACGGTGAACCTCATCTCCGCTGTGAGGGTGTCCGGCGTCTCCCCGTGGCCCAGCCCTTTCATCCAAAATGAGCTTCCTTGGCCGCCGTTTTCAGGACCAAGCCCGGCCTCTGTAAAGCTGAGCTGCTTCGGAGTCTCCTCTCAGGCGCCTCAGTCTCTCTCCTGTGTCCACTTCTGCGACAGAGCTGGGCTGCTGCAGGGGCCCTCCTAGTCCCCTTCAGCGGTGTCCCCTGCTCCTCATTGGCTCCTGAGCTTGGGAGGGGGCCCCTCTCACCTGGAGGAGCTGAGCTGCCCAGGGTGAGGGTGGTCCCAGGGTAGCTCACTGTGGGGACTCTGTTTGGTTCCCGGGCCTCCTTCTGTAAAGGGGAAGGGGGTGGCAAGTCATACCCCCTTCAGAAGACAGAAAACATGCTCGGTGGGCCCCCTTCTCCCATCTCCCCTTTCCTCCGTATTCCTGGGGCCTGTGTGCCCCGCGGGATTGAAGCCTGGTAGCCTGAAGCTCTGTTTTCCTCACTCTAGACACTGGAGTCTGTTCTGTCACCTGCCTGGACACACTCCGCCACTCCGCAGAAGGCCGCAGACTGCCTGGCACCCTCTTTTCCGGCAGCTGTTTGTCACGGTGTTCGCGCTGCTGTGGCCCCAGGATCACACGCAGGTAGGTCTCTGATCCTGGCAGGGCTTGCATGCTGGGGTGTGTGTTCCTCCTTCTGGGACAGCCAGGGGATGCACTGCGTACCCCACCTGCACCTCCAGACTCAGCAGCAACCAGGGGCTGAGGCTCCCAACACAGCCCATCTCTGTCCTGGGCACCTGGTTCAACAACGAAGTGAGAAAGGCTGCAGTTGGTGGTCAGGGGCACCAGGCCTGGGGTTGCGGTGGAGACCGGCAGGGGCATCCGGGCAGCAGACAGGTGTGGAAGGTGGAGGAAGAGCACACGCTTATTCCGTGAGCTGGTGCTTCTCGGTGCCACAGGCACCACGGCCTTCATCCTCTCAGCACCCCTGTAAGGCCGGCGCTATTCTTAGTCCAACTTTATATTTAAAAATGCCGAGAAGTGACGTGCTTAAGATTGCACAGTTGGCACATGATGGGAGCAGGGGTTTCACCAGACCCTGGATGCCAGCTGATATCTGAAAGGCATTGTTGCCCCTCCCCCATCTGCCTTCCTGTGCCCAACCCCCAACACCTGTGGATCTCAGGTAAGCAGCTGCTGTTGGCAGGTCTGGACTTCTTGCAGAGATTGGACGTGGTGGGGGCCAGAGGGAGCGCTCTTGGGGATGCTGTTGTGAAGGAAATGACATTCGTCGTGACCATCGGTCAAGGAATAGTATCTGCAGACACAGAGGCAGATGTTCAAGATGTCCTTTGGCAGGAAGGGGAGGGACATGAGGTGCCAGTGGGTGAAAAGTCCATGTGCCCAGGGGGAAAGGGAGGTCACCGCTCCCTACTCTCATGTGCCTGCGCAGGCAGAGATGACACGTGTAAGAGACAGAGCCGACGCTAATTGGCAGAAATGTTGTTCATTGCTGCATGAAGCAAGGTTCATTAATTAAAACATAATGTTCAGAGTGACTGTAAAATGAAATACCTAAGACATAGTGTCTCAGGAGGCAAACACGAAGTGGAGTTATTTATATCCTTGTACTTCATTATGTTAACTTGCTGTTTATTTAAAACCAAGTTCTTCTAAGAGACCCAAGGCGCTTTGAGTTGACCTCTTCTCGGTGAAACTCGTAACAAGTGTTGGTATCTTGGTTTGGGAAGCCAACTCATCCCCTTTCTTTGGTCTATGTTACTTAGTGTCACCTGACCCCTGTGTTGAGTGCCATTTCAGTGGCAGATGGGGGGAGATGGCAGGATGCATCTCCCCCACCACAGAACCTGCCAAGAGTTAGAGACGGAGTTCAGGACACATTGATGTGTCATAGAAACTGTACCAGCTGGGTTATCTTAGGAAGACTCAGAAACTGACTCTGCCCATATTTAGGAAAACACGTGGCTTGGTGGAAGGTGTAAGTGGCATTGGTGTTGAGGCCTCAGTAGCAGCTGTCAAAGGGAAGAAGTCACCGTGATGAATCTGCCCTTGAAATGTGCCCTCTGTCTTAGCACCACCGGCCCAGGGCCAAGTCCTGGAAATGAATAACTGTGAACATCTAACTCTCCCTGGGTGGGGAGAGATTAA
>PVHY01011467.1:0-47942 GCA_004024945.1 Uropsilus gracilis
AAATAACTTGAGAAAATCTAGTAACTGAAGAGTTGAACCTGAATGATGCACTTTAGGAGAAAGATTGCTTGTTGCTCCATGTGTTCAAAAGTACAACTTCTGGCTGGCATGGTGGCGTGTGCCAGTAAGCGGCAGCCTAGGAAGCCACAGCCAGGGCCAGGGATCGCGGTTCGAGTCCCACCGGGGCCACGTAGGGAGACCTAGTCCCAAAAAAATAGCTGGGCGTGGTGGTGCATGCCTGTAATCCCAGCTACCTGGGAAGCTGAGGGTGGGGTTGCTTGAGTTCGTGGTACCCTAGGCAGCGTGAGCCTGCGGTTCCACAGGCAACAATAGCGAGACCTAGTCTCAAAAAAAAAAAAAAAAAAAAAAACCTGCCTGTGCCAGTAAGAGAGTCGGCTGCTGAAGTGGCTGCTGGGTTTGCCTCCTTCATGGTTCTTGGGCCCAGGGACCTCGATCAGGTAGTCCCCATCCTTGGAGCTTGGTGATGTTACTTAAAGGTCCGTCAAAACGAATGCTTCAGATTTCTGCTTCTGGAGAATCAGAGACCTTCTATTTGCTTGAGAACGTCAAGAATTTAAAAAAAAATTTAATTCTGTTTTTCCAAGTGATTATATTTTGCATCGTTGTCCACCCTGAGGTTCTCCCACCATCTTGTCCCCGTGAACCATCATCTTAGTCTCTTGTGTCCATCCCTCTGCCGATTTTACCCCCACCTCCCGATGTTGCTATGCTTCAGTTGAGGGTTATTTTTAAATTTTCCTTATCCTTTTGTTTGTTTGTCCTACATCCAACATATGGGTGAAATCACCCATTATTTCTCTATCTTTCTGCCTTATTTCCTCTAACATGATTTCTTCTGATCCATCCTTGTTATCACAAATGCATCAAAGCTTTCTTTTTGATGGTTGAATAATATTCTATTGTATAGATACACCAAACTTTGTGATCCATTTGTCTGTTTGGGGGCATTTGGGTTGTTTTCCTAAAATTTCCTATTTTGGGTTGTTTTCCTATCGGGTTGTTTACCATTTGGGTTGTATTCCTATTGTGAATAGAGCTGCAGTAAACATCCGAGTACAGGTGCCCTTTTGGAAATGAGTGTTTTTGTAAACTTTGGGTCTTTGGGTGGATTCCTGGATTGCTGGATCGAACGGGAGTTCCATGAGCAGTAGTTTCAGGGTCCAGCACACAGCTCTCCAGGGTGGCTGAACCAGTTGAATGTCATGAATATTTTGAATGAGCAGCTCTCCTCCCATCTGTAACAACGCAGATGCCTCTTTTTTGTCTCCTTTTCCTAATAAGCCCGTTCTTCTGAAAAGCAACAACAAAAGAGAACCTAATGAATCCAAACAGAAAATGGTAGATCTGCTTATTTATCATGACCTGAGCTCCTTTCCCATTTCTGCAGGTGAAACCCAAAGCTACAATAGGAGTTGACAACCCTTTTCTATAAAGTGTCAGAGAGTGACTGTTTCGGGGTTTGTACGTATGCCTTAGTCTTTCGGGGCTACCTAAACAGAATGCCATGGACGAGGTGGCTTACATAGCAGGAATTCAGTTTCTGATGGTTCTGGAGACTGGACAGCTGGATGAGGTGCCAGCAGCTTCCGGGAACACATCATCTCTGTCACAGCTCTTCAGCACTGCCCGCGAGACATCCAAGGGGCCGGAAGAGGAGATGAGGAAAGGGTTGACAGAGCTCACTCACTGAGATTAAAATTTTGTGAATTTTCATGCCAAAACTTGACATGAATGATTACGCTTTTCCCTTTTTAGCCAACCATTTGAGAAATAGTTAACTTGGGCTTAGCTCACGGCCGGCCAGATTTGGTCTCTGGGCCACCGTTTGCTGACCTGTGACCAGAGACATCTCCTGTCTGTCATGTCATGCTCCTCTGACTCACCGTTTCCTTTTCCTCCCTCAGTCCAGCCTCGTTGTCCTCCACATTCCCTCTAAAGCTCTTTTCCGTGGCCCCTAGGATCCTAGGATCTAGCACTCCCTCTCTCTGTCTGTGTATGTTTCTCTGTCTCTCTCCTGTCTGTCTCTCTCTGTGTTCTATCTCTGTCTCTCTCTCCTCTGTCTCTCCTCTCTGTCTCTGTCTCTCATCACTCTCTGTCTTGTCTCTCTGTCTCTGTCTCTCCCTTTCTGTCTTTTTGTCTCTGTCTCTCTCTGTATCTGTCTCTGTGTCTCTCTGTCTCTGTCTCTCTCTCTCTTCGGGCTTGGTTACCTCCTCACTAGAAACTCTTCTGCTGGTTCAGTCTAAAGGAGCCTCTTCCATCCCCATCCTGTCAACCTGCTTTATTTTGTGATTCTATCGCTCTTGTCATTGTCTCTATTTTTAGATCTATTTGTTTATCTATTTTTTTTAATTTGGAGTAACTTTGCGTTCTACTAGTATATGCCTTGAGTATGCATTTATAAAAAAAAATCAATATGTTTACTTTTCTAATCTCTGTCTCTTCAACTAGAATGCTAACTCCATTAACAAATGGAATTTATTTGCCTGCCTTGCTCACATTTGTGTTTCCGGTCTTTAGAAGTTTCTGGAACATAAAAGATGGTCCAAAGACTTGAATCAAAGAGCAGTGAATAAACGAATGGCAGGGATGAATGCAAACACGGAAGTGTTTAAAGTATTTTAGAAGTCTAAAATCTATTATTTTAATATGCAATCTACCTTTAGTATATAACATTTCTAAATATGGGGTTTAACCTCAAAAGATAGAAAGGGGTATTTTTTTATAGTACCTTGAAAGGCAGCTGTTGGTTCTCTGGTGACAGGTGTCTCTCTTTTGCCTGCTCTCTCTTTATCTCTCTTTTAAATAGCCAAAGCTGTAAATTATTGTGACCAAAATAGTTTGGGAAGATGACAGGCCGGATTTCCTCTGTATTGCCTGTCTTTTTTGTCAAAAGGGTTTGAAGGAGAGCAGGAGGCCCAGGGATGTAATCGATTCAGAACGTTGAAGTCGTAGCCCCTGTGAATTGCCTTAAATGTAAAAGAACCAGAACTTTGCTCCTGGAGTCTGAGGAGAGATGGGGAGGACACCCCCACCCGACCTCAAGGGTTGCTTTCCAGCCTGCAGATTTGAGGGTGGGGAAGTTTCATTTCTTCCTTTCTTTTACAAGGTGGTAATCTCTTAGCTGCTGATGGAAATCAGGCTGCTTTGAAAGAGGAGCTTTGCACATTGTAAACTTTTCCTCCTGGGTGAGTCAGCCAACCTTAATGCTGCCTGAAGTTAAAACCAACCTCTGTCTCTCTCAGCAAAGTAGAAAGTGAACTTCTCAGCACTGGTTAAAGTGCAACTTGAGTAAAGAAAATCTCTTTTTCCCCTACAAATATGTGAAAGCATCACTTTGGAGCTTGCATACTCCTTCAAACGCTTCAAGATTTAACTGAAAGGCTGCGTGCTAAGCAATGGATGTCCTATGCCAACACCGTGTAAGGAGGAGGGAAGGGGAATATATTGTGTTTGTGACCATTTATTTTTTTTTAAAAAAATCATTGGAAGAATGAAGAAGAAATCAGTGGTCTTTAATGGACAAGTGGGGATGGGAGGGGCTGGTAGGAAGGATGAGGTTGCAGGCAGGACCTGGAGCAAAATGCTACCTGTGTATTATTTTAGATCATACTGATTTTTTAATTATGCAGTGTATTTAACCTATTCAAAATTATAAAATTAAAACTAAATTTCTCCCAAATGACTAATTCCTCTAATTTTGATCTTCACCACTTAATTTTCTAGTGTTCTTTATTAGTCTCCCTCCTTCCTCTCTCCCTCCCTCTTTCATCCCTCCCTCTCCTCTCTCTCTCACTCTCTCTCTCCCTCCCTTCTCTCTGAGGAAAGCACAGTTGAAAATCGTGGTTAAACACACACACACACACACACACGTATATATATATATATATAATCTGACAGTTCATGAGTGGTATGGTGGTGGGAGAAATTTGGGGTATACATGATGTAAAAAATACATATAGTCAAAAAATGTGTGGCAACATCAAAATATACATAACATGAAAGTTACCATTTTCACCATTTTAGGAGTAGAATTCACTATCGTGATCTTTATCACTATCATAGGGTGTGCAACTGTTGCTCATATCAGTTACCAGAACACTTTCATCACCCCAAACAGAAACATGATTCCACATTAACCAATAGCTCTTACCATGCCCACCCCCTTGTAACCTCTATTCTGCTTTCCTCTCTATGAATTTGACTATTTAGGGATTTCCTCCCAATAGAATCATACATGTTTTTTGGTCTGATTTATTTCACTTAGTGTCTGTCTCTGAGGTTCACTCATGCTGTAGCATGTATAGAATTTTCTTCCTCTTTTATAACTGAATACTGCTTCATTGTCTGTATACACCACATGTATGTGCAATTATCGCCAATCGTTTGCCCATGGACATTTGGGTTGTTGCCATCTTTTAGCTATTGGGTCTAGCACTGTTCACTTCCCTAATATTATCTATTAGGGAGTCTCATTATTCACATTCTGCTTCCCCCCCCCGCCCCCCAGAGTGAGACATGTGAGCTTAAGGATCCTGTCTCCTGTGTCTTACTCATCGCTGTCATCCCTGTTCTGCCAGCATAGCAAGCTGGTGTTTAGTTGGCACTTAATAAATGTCTGTCTGCCACATAACGAAACACGAGGCTGGAAATGAGTTCCACGTTGACTTCATCAAGGACAAAAGAGGACTCAAAGGTATTCGCTCTGCTCTGTCAGCTTTGAAGCCATGAGCTTGTTTCTTTGGGATTCGTTTTAGGTTCAAGCACATTTCGAAGCTAGGAAGGAGCTGCAGAAAAGCAGCCACTTCCCAAACACAACATGGCAGCCAGGAGCAATATTAATGGACATGGGCTAATGGGAAACATTCCTGCTCTGTGTGTGTCTTCGGGTGGGTATGTGACTCCACTGTGAACTGTGGCGGAGGGTGACCCGTGCCCCCCACCCTCCCCTGCCAGAGGGCACCATGGGAAGAATAAAGCAGCTAAGTTTAGAAACAGACGAAGGAAGCAGCCACTTGGGGTCAGTTCATGCAGTTGCCTGGCTCGTCTGACCCCTCATCTTGCAGTGATGGATGACACAGTCGCCTGGACCAGGCTGAACAGTCCCGGCTCCGGCGTCAGCTGCTGGACTCGCTGTTTCTGGCCGAGGGACCCTGAAGGGAGGTTTGATTTAGTGGGAGAGCCTCGTGGTTGACTCTGTCGGTCATGGGGACGCAGCGGCAGCAGATGCACATTAAAGACCAGACCCACTTTGGGGGTGGAAAATAAAGCTGGTGGTGGCTGCAAAGGAAGGGGAGAGGGGTGGGTGGGGATCGCAGAGCTTCTCCCTTACGTTGGGTGTCTGTTCCTGGCTTTTGGAGAAACGATGTTGAGTATAATGGAACCGTAGTGCTAGAATGAGCTGCACTGAAGCGGCGCTATTGACAATAGCCAGAATAGGGACACAACCCAAGTGTCCCCAAACAGATGAATGGCTCCGAGAGTCGTGGTCTATGTACACAATGGAATATTAGTCATCAATCAAATAGACAAACTATGTCATCCGCAGCAACATGGATGGAGCTAGAAGGAATCATGTTAGCGGAAATAAGCCAGAAACATAGAGAGAAATTCTGGGTGGTCTCATTTACATGCGGGATACAGGGAAAACAAACAAACAAATGGACAAGAAAAATTTCAAACTGTCGACAGAACTGAAGCGCAGAGCAAGAGGGGGGGGAGGGATGGGCACATGCAATTGCATGTGATGGTTCATGGGTGACAAGGTGGTGGGAGACAATATGTTAAAAATAAAATATATATGTACAATTGATTTTTAAAAATAAAAAAGAATCAGATAAAAAGAAAATATCTGTAATGAAAATCTAATGCAGTTTCTTGTGTTCTTGGGTGAGGAAATGAACGGATGTGGTTGTTTAGGAGGCCATTTGCTCCAAGGCCAAATAGGCCAAGCACCATGACACACTCATCTGTACTGCCCAGTCTTTATGAAACAACTGGGTTTTCCAGAGATGGCTATTCCCTCAACAGAATGCCCTCTCTTCTATGCGTGCACATACACACACACACACACACACACACACACACACATAACTGGAATGAATAGACATTTGCTCTAGAAAAAAAAGAGGTTCACTGGGAATTAAAATAATGCAATATATATGTTGTGTATACAGGTATATATATATATATATATATATATATATACAGACAGATTTACTAATCAAAATTCATTCTTTATTCAGATTTCCTTAATTTTCACCAATGTTCTTTTTCTACTCCAGGCTCTTTTTCTACTCCAGGAACCCACCCGAGATAAGAGTGTACACTGAGTCATTCTAGCTCCAGGGGTTCCTCTGGTCTGTTCAGAGTCTGAGTTTCCTGGCTTTCAGTTTTGAGTACTGACTCTTTGACCCTCAGTTGGGATTTGCTTAACTTCTTTGTTCATGATTACACCAGAGTGACATGTTTTTGGGAAGGAAGATCACAGAGGTAAACTACTCTTTCACCACCCACTAGCAAGGTTGCACACTGTCAACGTGTGACAGCATTGCTCCTGTTAACCTTGAGGTCATCTTTGTCAGGTGTCTTCCCAGTATACTCTCAATTCCCCCTAACTGTCTCCAAACTGTCCGCTGAAGAAGGAAGTTATTGTGTATAGTCAACCCTTAAGGAGTAAGGAGTTATGGCCCATCTCCCTGAGGGCAGAGCAGCGTTACAGACTATTTTGTGTAGAAACTTTCTAAGTTCTAAGAAAAGCTTCATCTATTATATGTTCTTAAGCCATGTTCATTTATCCATTTCAAAATTACAAGAGTAATTGAAATATAGATAAATCACAAATATGAGCTTTGTAATTTTGATACTTTTTCCAACAATTTTTTTCTTCCCTTTTTAATTGATTGCACATATATATACACATATATACCTATTTATTACACCATTACATTTATTACACCTGAGATTCTCCCCTCACCTTATCAACTGTAAACCATATTAATCTCTTGTATCCTTTCCTCCCCTCCCTACTTTTTTAATTACAACTAAAAGTTTGGTTATTTTGCATTTTCATTCATGTGACAGGAACTATTTAGCTAAAAATTGCATCGATTGGCTGGGGGGATAGATATAAATAATTGGTCCTTAAGTAATAATTCATTATATTCATTAACTTGCATAATTTCTTTTCACTTATTTTTTTCTTTTGAAACCACCATTTATTCAGTATTTGTATGCTTGACAGCTTATATTTATATTATTTGACAGAAAACCCAAGTGCTGATGGGGTGTGGGGAGGGGTAGAGGCATGATCAAATATATTTCCCCCTTATGCAGATGAGCAAACAGACTAAAAGAGATTAAGTAATTTGCACTAAATTTATATGGATTAATCCAAATCTAATAGTGAGTGTCAGGACTCAAGAATTCTTGAGTCCTCTTTGAACTCTTACTTGTTCCTGACCTTCAGGGTGAATGTGATCGAGGTAAAGACACAGCTTGTTCCAAGTGGGAGAATGTGCTAAAGCAACGTCTCTGGCATCCGTACAAGACCAGTTTTTTGGGCTTTGCATCATTTGCAAACTGGTTGTCGGTCGTTAGTTCCTTGGGCAAATCCTTTAGGCCTGACTCTCCATTTCCTAATGATTAAAAGAACTCTGAGCTGGGTACCCTGGAACCCCTACACAACCCTCACGCCTCTGCAGACTATTCTGAGTCAGCCCTGACCTTTCTCTTGTAGCTTCCTGTATCCTCCAAGAAGTATAATTCTGTCCATGTGGATTTGGTTCTTGTCAAAGGCAACCTCGCATTAACAAGTAGAGCTGGAAAATACGCCATTTATAGCAATAACAGTAAAGATGGTTTTGTTTCTTAATAGAGGACTAAAAACACAAATGTGTCCACTAAATCAAGGTGGCAAGCGTGTGTAATCTGATGCCAAGTATAACCGATGTTGTCAAAAATTAAAATAAAAAATCGGATTCCAAGTGTAAACTGAACAGACTGTAGGTTCACTGCCATCGGATTCTTTGATTGCATTTTTAAAAGTACTTCCAGTTTCCTATGTTTGGGTGGTTTCCTTCCTCTCCTATTCCCATTCCAATTAGAGCAAAAGACACAAGGATGGAGGATTTTAAAAGAAGGAAAGAGTTTGTGTGAGGGGCGGATGGTAATGCAGATCACCAGCAAGTCTCTTCTCTGATGGAAATTTGCTCCAGTAACTAAGACTACACCCTGGGCAGGGTAACCCGGACATCACTGGGTTTTCTTTCAGTTTCTTAAGAGGCTCTTACCGCTCTACGTGGGGGCAAAATGGAGCCTTCCTGAGTGTGATCATCGGGAAAAACAGTGGTGGGTATGCCTTTAATTCAGAAGCACAGAAACATTCCAGTCCTTCTCTCACACTGGACTGTTCCTTTTCTTTTCTTTTCTTTTTTTTTTTTTTTTTTTGAGTGGGTGCCAGCAATACGGAGAGTTTCATGAAGTAGACTGATCATTCGAAGAAAGTCATTGTATGACTGGTGTTTCAATGTCCTCCTATCTAAAATGGGACTTGCACAGTATCTTGCCTGCCTACTCAAAAGATCAACAGAAGGACAACTTAGATGGAAAAGAGCATAAGAAGCTAAAGGATTACAGTAGTAGGATATTTCTGGTAAAGAGCAAGCTATTCTGGTTGCAAAAGCTCTAATCCAAAAAGACACCTGTAAGTTTATTGCAGCACTATTTACAATAGCCAAGATAAGAAAATAACCCAAATGCCCCCAAACAGACAAATGGTAGAGAAAGCTATGATATATGTATACAATGGAATATTATACACTAATCAAAAAGGACAAACTTACGTCATTTGCAACAATAGGGATGGAGCTAGAAGCAAGCAGGCTAGCAGAAATAAGCCAGAAAGAAAAACAGAAATATGGGATGGTTTCACTTATATGAGGGAGACAGGGAAAACAAAGAAACAATTAAACAAGAAAAATGTAAAGCTGATGTTCAACAGTTCAAAGCATGAGAGGGGAAGGGAGAAAATGGTGGGGAAGGAAACACGAGATTAAGACAATGAAGCATGGGTGATAAGGTGGTAGGAGAACTTGGGTAGAAAATGTATAATTAATTAATCAATTAATTTAAAAAGCAAGCTATTCTGACAAAGTTGGAACTAGAATATTTCATGTTTATCTCTTGGATAGTAAGGCACGCACTCTTTAGCGCTAACTAAAATATTTTACTCTGCCTAAAAGTCCAGGTCATCAGTATCAGTTATGCAACTAGCCAAGGTCTTTGCCCTTCACCTTCAGTGACTTCAGGCTGCTTTGATAGTTTTTAGTTCTTAATCGTGTGTTCTGCTTTTCCATTTCTTTCTTACTGAAAGGCTGTCTGCTCTCCCTCTTGAGCTATTAATGTGGTTTCGTTCATCTTTTCTGATTGTTTTTGAGATTTTCTGCTTCAGTGCTTGGAAATCTGATAGTTTAATTAATTAATGTTGCCTTTACTATAAAAGTAAATGCCCAGAGGCGAGACTTACCATGATTTATGGATGACACCTTTGTGGCCTGTAAGTTACTTGATCAATTACATACCATGGACATTTGTCTTCTTTCCTGTCTTTCTCTCAACCATGGTATATTTTCTATCGTGTTTCTGTGATCCTAGCACTTTGCCATCTTGATATTTAATAGTGGTTTCGGTTTTAGTGATTTGAGGTGTGTTTTGATCAGCCCTCACCTCTTCTAAGAACCTTTTCTGAAGGAGGCCAAGGAGGTCATTACTTTGTCTTGACTTGACGGCTGCTTTGCTTAATTTCTTGTCTTGTCACATGTGTCAAGTAGGCTGGATTCTTCGCCCTTCCTTAGGGAAGGAACCACACCGACTCCCAGCCTGGAAAAACCTGTCCCTTTCAACAGGCTGGCTGTGCTTTACGTAACACTCTCTCATTTCTTTACACTTTTTCTTTTCTTTTTGAAATTTTACTTAATTAATGTTAAGGAAAGACAGAACCAACATTTATTCCGTCCTTGTAGGCAAGAAGTACAGAAGACCCAGAAAAGTCAAAGCAAAGCCATGTGTCCATTGCAATGTTCCTGTGGCCCGTTTGATTCTTTTTGTGCCCAGCAGAACGTGTCACTGGGGAGTTTGGCCTTAGAGATATTTCAGGAAGGGCAGAACCCCCCAAAAGTGGAATTCGTGTTCCTGGAATGGTGACTGTGGTTTTCCTCAAAGTTTTGAGACATTTTAGCCTTTAAAATATGTTTATATACTAATGTATTATTTTTCTCATTCTATAGATACCTTCCTCCTCCCCACCCCCACCTAATTTGTACCATGTCCCTTTCAGAGGCTTAAAAATAGTTCACACACCTCATTTTATTTGCATGCGCTGGTAACAGATTGCTGTTGAAATTTCAAACTTGTCTCGGACCACTCTTCTATGGAAGGAAATGAGTTTCTTATGCGACAGACATATGACATTTGAAAATGTCATTATATTGTAAATTCACACTATTATTTTCTGCACTCTTAATCATCAGTCCAGTACAAGAACTCACAGAAGAACATGTGGGGGTTCAACATACATGGGGAACCTATCTTTTTCGCTCCAGTAGAGAACAAATGAAGATTTTGGTGTTGCCATGGAGGGAGAAAGAGAGTTGACATTGATTTTTAGCCATCACTCGACCAGACACTGAACTCATCCTTACAGAAGGTTATTTGTTGTGCTCTAGGGGGAGAGGTGGCGAAATCCCTCTTTCTCCTTAGACCTCAGATTTGCAGTTAGAATTTGTGTCAAGTAATATACCCATGCGTGTAAACACAGCCATACCATAAAATGCAAATGGCTCTGTGCAAAGAAAGGTGACAGAGACGGGGCACTTGGCAGTGAATCCCACCTCTATTTCCTCCCTTGCCAAGGAGCACATCATTGTCCTCTGCAAGGAGAAAAAGCATATGTAGGAATACTGCTTTTACATACTTGATGCAGCGGAGGTCTTTTCTAAATCAGCGCACCATGTCTGAGCTATCTGGTAAAGTGGAAATATGTTATCAATCAACTTCCTTCACATTGGAAAGGAGAAAAGAAGGGGAGGAACCATGAGGATGGAGACCTTATGTGGAGTTTGAAAAGCTCTAAAGGCCTAAATGTTAAAATGCAAAATTGTTATTGTGTAATTTAGGCTCTTCCACAGCTGTATTCCTTTGTGCTGTTGAATTCATTAACTTGTGGGCCATATGCTTGACAGAATCCATAGCAACAAGTCATCCGGAAGCACAGGTCTGCATTTGCCATCGATGAGACCTAACTTGCTGACCTGTCGCAGATTTAGTAGCCTAGACATTTTCTAAACTTAAAGACACTGAATTACTCTTTACCACCCATCCTGAGTTAAGGAGCGCACCACTTTTCTGAATCGCTGGCTTTCGG
Organism: Uropsilus gracilis; assembly: GCA_004024945.1. NCBI lineage: Eukaryota > Metazoa > Chordata > Mammalia > Eulipotyphla > Talpidae > Uropsilus > Uropsilus gracilis. The sequence continues at coordinate 11,441 of PVHY01011467.1, forward strand.
TTGGAATGCAGATTGGGAATATTCAAATCTTGACTCTGCTTCCTAGAAGCATTTTAGTATGAGAGGAAGAGGCAGTTTCGATGTGTCCGTTCATGGCGGGGACCAGCACGTAGAACCATCTCCATCCTCCTATCGCTGACGTCTTAAAGGTGTAATAACCTGGCATATTCGTGCATCTTCTCACAGTCCGTAATTACTCTGAGGAGGAAGAAGTTTGCCCATGTGGTTTTCTCACAGTCAGCTGGCCCTGGCACACACTAGACTAATGTCTTTCTGGTGTTTAGTCACAGCGAGTAATAAGAACAATAAACATTACTGAGAAGATGGGATTCTTCGACGCAGAGCCTGGGACCAGCCCTCCTACATTTCCCAAAGTAAAGGCATCATTCACTTTTACTTTTTCTTTCCATCATCTCCGCTCCAACTCCAGATGCATCAAGAGCTCTCTGAACACCCAGGGCGCTCTGTTTTCCTTTGTGGGCAGCATTAAGGCAAGAGATCATTAAACAGCTTCTTTGAAATCAGAACAGCTTCTTAGGAACAGGAGGTATCTTATTGGTGTGTTTGATTCAAAGAGCAGAAAACCCACCGGTGTGTTTTCCTGAGACAGTGGAGGCGAGGGAGGAGTGTTCATTTCCTGCTTCCAAGTGACAGTAAGGGCAGAAGACTTGGAGCTTCTGAGCTGGTGGTGCAACCCCAGACAGGGACAACCTAAGCGTTTCTTACTCCTTAGTGAGCTCAGCCCCAGGCCTTGTTCGTATCTTACACCTAAAGGTGTCTGTGCAGTCACAGGGGTCTATTTGGGGAAGGGAAGCCCAGGCCTACGTCTGACTAGAGATCAAGACAGTGGTGGATGAGCAGATTCAGGCCCAACACTCGCCATCTGTGGGAAAACATGGAGCAGCAAAACCACAGACAGGAAACAGCGCTAAGTCTCAATGAGTCACAGCACCGAGTTGCAGCAAATGGCAGAGCATGCAAGAGGCGCTCTGCTGACCCAAGACATATGTCAGGGCCCAGCATCGCCCACCCGCCATGGCCAGCTCCCCCCACCCCACCCCCCCTACCCCCAGCCCTGCTCGTCCCACACGGTTGAAAGCCAGATCCCCGGCATCCACCAAAGGATCCACCCCGATCTCATTAAACTGATTTACTGGGCCCTGGCTCTGCTCAACCGCAGTTTATTCCGACTTCGTTTCAGGTTGGGGAAGTGCTGGGGGAGGGGCGGGCCAGGCCTCGCTGGCCGCGGGGACCGGGGTGCCAGCTGATTTATGGAAAGGTTATAAAGGAAAAGTATTAAGTGCGCTTCGTTCCATTTGGCAAAACCACCCTGGATAATGTCCACGGAAACCCCAAGCGTCCTGTTTTGCAGAAGGAAAGGGGGGGTGGGGTGGGGAGAAAGCTCCACCAAAGATGTGCTCTTCTTCTTTGGAGCATTAATTAAGACTGTAAATCACAGGCCATATGAAACAAGGGCGTACGACAGCGCGGAAGGGCCGCGGTCCTGCAGGGCGCGTGTGATCAGCGGAATACCTACCCCACAGCCCTAATGGGGGGCAGACTTCAAAGGGCAGCTCTGGCTGGAAGGAGAGGTCTGCTCAGGCGGGCGGGCAGGCAGGGAGAGCTGTAAAGTAGAGGCTACATGGGAAGTGGGAGGGGACTGGGGGTGGGGGGAGACAGGGGGGACAGGGCCTGGGGGGAGAGAGAATGAGGATGGAGAACTTGGTTGTGTTTTCCCTCTAAGGTGGAAGACACGTTGTTAAAGAAGAGGCTAGTCTTCTGTCCTAAAAGCAGGGGCTTGGGTTTGATATTGGAGGAATAGCTTCCAAATTAAACAAACAAAAACCCCCCTCTGGGCTGGGCACCGTGGCGCGCGCCTGTCATCCCAGCCTGGGAAGGGAGGCCAAGACTAGGAGTCGCTTGAGTCCGTAGGTTCGAGACCCGCCCTGGGCAACATAGCGAGACCTAGTCTCAAAAACTAGCTGGACCTGGTGGCACGCGCCTGTCATCCCAGCCTAGGAAAGGAGGCCAAGACTAGGAATCGCTCGAGTCCGTGGGTTCGAGACCCCGCCTGGAGGTAGCGAGGCCTAGTCTCAAAAACTAGCTGGATGTGGTGGCGCGCACCTGTCATCCCAGCTTCCTGGGAGGCTGAGGCTGGGGATCGCCTGAGTGCGGGATCCCAGATCCAATCCAGGATCTGGCCTACTCAGATCTGGTCCCCGATCCCGACTACCCTGGGCAACATAGCGAGACCTCGTCTCAAAAACAAAATGAAATAAAAAAACAAACCTCTTTTTTTTTTTTTTTGAGACTAGGTCTTGCTACTTTTGCCCATGGAACCGCAGGCTCTCGTTGCCCGGGGTACCACAGACTCAAGCAATCCCCAGCCTCAGCTTCCCAGGTAGCTGGGATTACAGGCGCGCACCACCACACCCAGCTATTATTTTGGAACTAGGACTCGAACCGCGATCCCTAGCCCCTGTCGCTTCCGCTTCATAGGTTGAAGCTTACAGGCACGAGCCACCGTGCCCGGCTTTGAGCTCTTATTCTTACCCCTGAGAAATGTCCTTTGCCTGCCTGGCTAAGCCTTCTCAGCTGTCTCAGTGCTGAGAATCCGGCCCAACAAGTGCATCTGCAACAAGTGGATCTGGAAATAGTATTTTTATCTGCTTCATTTTCTAATTCCCTTTTCTTACCACATGCTCAGTTTTCGGTACTTCTAGAGCCAGGATCGTATTATTTTCCGTGGAGAGCTCTTCTCCATGCCTCTTCTACCCCAGATTTCACCTTTTGGCTACTTAATATATATTCTTTCTTTTAAATAAAATTAAACATTTTTTGGCATTCGTAGATAACTTGATCTTCCAGTTTAGCATGTACTTTCGCTTCTCTTGGGACTGGATTCCTGTTTTTTTTGCACATCGTGCTGGGCTAGTGTCTGTTAGTTCCGGTTGGCCACATGGTTAGCGCGATTCAAGGTGAAGTCCAAGTTCATGCCTATGAAACACGATTTTAATGTTGGTCCTTCGCGCCATGAGTGTAATATTCTAGTTAACTGTTGTGATGCCCCTGAGAATTACACATGGTTTCTTCCAGGAACTCGTCTGTGATTCGTACTAGTGGACAAATGAAAACAGCAAGGATTTGGCAGCAACAAGGATTTGGTAAAAACAGATCAGGGAATGCTCACATGAAACACTAATAAGGTTATTATATAAAGAATTCATTTATATCCTATTTTCAAGTTAAATAATAGGCATGATCTCTTTTGATCTTACTTTTCTACTTTATTGAAGTGTAATTGAAGTCATCCAAATGACACTTAAAAGTGCAGATTTGGTAAGTTTTAACATTGGGAGACACCTGTGAAACTGCCTACAAGCCAAGATAATAAATGCTCTATCAGTCGCCATCCCAAAAGTTTCCTTTAATAATCCGGTAATCCAGCCCTCCCTTTACCTTTATCTTCAGCAAACACTGATCTGCTTATGATCACTATAAACTAGATTGCATTTTTTAGCATTTTAAATAAATGCAATCATGCTCTGTATGCCCATGGCGCTTCTTTCACTTGGTGTAGCTTTGAGATTCACCCTTCTTTTTGTATAGGCTGAGAATTCCTTATATCGTTGAGTAGCAGTGTACACATCCGTATTTTTGCACAACCATCAGCACTATCCAATTCCAGAATACATCTTGTCTTGCAAAACAAATTCATTGCATTATGGCCCCAAGTGTTATGTATATCACATGCCAGAATTCCTTCTGTTATAAGGTGTCATAACGTCCCATAATGTATATATCAAATTTGCTTATCCTTTCATCTGCCAATGCACACTTGGCTTGTTTCAATGTTGTAGCTGTTGTTGATAGTGTTGCTACGAACATGGTTGTACAAACAACATTTGGCACTTCACTTACTGTAATTATTTTAGGTGTCTATCAGGAAGGGGAATTTCTGGATCACTTAGTAATTTTAGTTTTTTGAGGAGTTACCATTCTGTTATCCAGCGAAGTCACACTCCAAAGTCTTGACAGTCTAAGCAGAATGTGTAGCAGCCTGACTTTAATAACATGCAAAACCTGTGCTCCCTTAACCCCTTCATCCTCACCCCTTTCAGTTATCACATTTTTAGCGCACCCCAGAACCAGATACTGGTTTTCCCCACAAGCTGTCTGTGTAGCTGCTTCAGAAACGTATGCCCAGCTGCTTTTGCTCAGAGTAGGGTTGGGGTGGAGTGTGGGATGGTTAGCTGCTGCTGAGGTAAAAGCAGAAATTGACCAAAATAAAAGTCAGTTTATTCTCTACATGTTCAATAGCAGTCATAAGCCTCCAATAGACTCCAGAGTTGCAAAACAATATCATTAGATTTTTTTTTCCTGGTAGGATTGTTGTCTTGGTGGGGAGATGAATTCCAGGTGCTTCCCATTTTCATTTCCCAAAATCCTCTTCCCCAAATAAGATTTGAGTGCCCTTATTTCTTATCCTTCTACATCTGTTTTCTGGAATCTTATTCAGATGTGCAGAGAACTTGTCAATTCCACTGATCATTACCGAGGAGCTCAAATGAGAGAGCATCTAAGTATGAATTTAAAATCTTTACAAAATTACCGATGTATCTTCTTTCTTGTTCACATTCTTTGTAAGTGGTCTATAAATGTGGAAAATAGTAAGAGTAACTATGACATAAGCATTCCCTTTAATTTCTTGGTGTGATCTCTACTTTCTCAGTTTGCACTGGAGGAATGGGGACTGAGATTTCTTGAAAGAATAGGGCGTTAATTAGAAAAGACACAGTGATGATCACTTCTGTGGATATAGATTTTATTATATCACAATATAAAATTGCATTGTATTTTATGTATTCATAGAATTATGTCTTGGTATTTTTTCCACCAAAGAGAAAAGTGAGTAAATTCTTGTTAAAATCTCAGCAGTTTGTATTATCTAGCATATTGATTTTAGGAAGATTCATTACCCTCTATAGCTATTTTGATTACTTTTAAATGTTTCTGAAATATCATGTCAATTTACCAGGCAAGTCTATATTCCTAAACCCACTCATTTCAGAAAACAAACACAGCTATTTTTTTTTCTCTTTAGTGTTTTCAATTTGTAAAAATTGAAATTTAGGTCACCTGAAAATTCTTTCTTTCTATTTCTCCTTATCAGTAAATTCAAGTGCCTAATTTTACCCTTGATGTATTCAGTGAAACATGGCTAAATGTTCCTTAAAAAAACTAAAATAAGCTAGCTTACAAAACAACAGTACTAAATAGGTTAGTCACAAATCTATTGTCACACAATATTAGAAGTAAGTACTTCTTACTGCCATCCCTGTCTTAATCAGTTAGGATAGTCCATAGCAGCTTAGCAAGGTTGTATTTAGCCTATTTCCCATATGGCAATTAAGAAATGGCTTCATATTCCAGCAAAGGTTTGCCTTTGAAATCTGTCTTTTTCATCTTGTCTCCATCCTTCCCCCACCTTCCCCACACCTTTCAAAACCTCCTCCTTCTGCCCACATCCCTAAAACCAAGGCTTCCCGAATATTCCCCATGTGTTTGGGGGTGCAGAGCAAGGAAGAAGTTATGAAGCCACCAAATGCTTGAAGCCCAGCTAAACGTAGGGATTATCATCTATTTAACTCTGATCTTGAACTGCTCCAGGCTTTGTGGCTGGGATCCATTGTTCTCCTTTTCTTAACACTCATGAAGAAATCAGAGTATCCAGCTGATTTCCTGGCCTGCTGAACGGATCTGTCTGCTTCGTTCTAACACCATTCCAACTAGACAGGATCGATGTCAGAATAAATACACCCATGCTCACACACACCAGTGCAAACACACACCTCTGTCCTCACGTTAGCCTCTACTAGGAGGTGTATTTAGTGTTGCAACAAAAGGGTTGAAGAGGCTTGGAGCAGTCTGCTTAAGAGAGAACTGGTTTCTGTTCTCCTTTCTCAGTGATTACGAATCCTAGTGAGACCAAGTCCACTAATGTAGTCTGTCTGATTTCAACCTGTGTCCTCTGGATTCAGAATCTCAGTATATATTTGGCTGTCAAGGGTCAGACTTGCTGATTTCTTGTTTATTGTTTTTGTTTTATAATTGGACTATTACTATTAACTGTTTTATACTTGGACTATTACTATTAACTTCTGCTTTGTGATTAAGAATGGAAGCTCCTTTCGTAAAGATTTTTTTTTTAGACTAAGTCTCACCCAGTTGAACTCAAGTGATCCCCAGCCTCAGCCTCCCAGGTAGCGGGATTACAGGTGCCCACCACTGCACCCAGCTGCTTTTTCAAGACCAGGTCTCACTACATTGCCCGGGGTAGTTCCGATTCTGCGAACTCAAGTGGTCCCTGGCCTCAGTCTCCCAGTGCTGGGATTACAAGCACGCATCACCATGCTTGGCTTAGGCTGTGTGTCCATGTTGGTGGGACAATCTGGGATCCCATTTGGACCCTCGGAATTTAGGGCCCGGTGGAGATTCCACCCAGAGTTCTCAGCTGTCCGTTCAGTCTGACCTTCAGGCAGGCAGGACCCAAAGTCCCCCTCCCACCTGCCCAGCCCGTGGTGGGCAGCTCCTTCACACTGAGATTTGGGTTTAGGGTGGAGGCAGCAGCCGCACTGCAAACCAGGATCTTCTCAGAAGATGCGTCCAGAAGGAAGCTGTCTGGTAGGCAGGGCTTCTTGGAAATATACTGTGTGCTTAGATGTAAAGTGAAGCATGTTGGAGCAATCATGCTAGTGAAAATACGCCAGCAAGAAAAAGAGAAATGTGGCATGATCTCACCTATGCGAGGGAAAGAGGAAAAGCAAGCAAACAAAGGGACAAGGGAAACTTAAAACCAGCCAACTGTCAGCAGAACTAAGCCTAGAGCAAGAGGGGAGAGGGGTAAAATGGGGGGGAGGGATGGGCACAAGCGATGAAGATGTTAGTTCACCGTGACAAGGCGGTGGGAGAACTTCCGGGTAGACAATGATGTCAAAAATACGTATGTGATCAGGGCCTGGCACAGTGGCACATGCCTGTAAACAGCAGCCTAGGAAGCCGTGGCGGGGGCCAGGGATCGTGGTTCAAGTCCCACTGGGGGCCCGTAGCGAGACCTAATTCCAAAAAAATATAGCTGGGTGTGGTGGCGCACGCCTGTCATCCCAGCTACCTGGGAGGCTGATTGCTTGAGTCTGTGGTACCCCGGCCAATGTGAGCCTGTGGTTCCCTGGGCAACAAAGCAAGACCTAGTCTCAAAAGATATGTATATAGATGTGATCAAATAAAAGCAATAAATATTTAACTTTTTCTCCTACTAGAATTGTCCCTGGAAGGAAACACAGCCGTCAGAATAAAGCTTCTTTTCTAAGAAGTGGCATATCTACACAATAGAATATTACTCATCAATTAAAAATGATGAATTTGGTGAATTTATGATATCATGGATGGACCTAGAAGAAATCCTATGAGCAGAAAGAAAAAGACAGAAACCAAATAGTCTCACTAATACATGGGACATAGAAAAAAACAAACAAAAGGCCAGGAGGAAAAGTCAAAACAAGCTAACATCCAAACTAAGGTACACAATTTGGGGGTGGGGGGTAAGTAGGAATGGGGATAAGGGGAGGTGGTGGGTGAACCCTGGGGAGTACAAAGATGTGAAATATATATAATAAAATAAAATGGTTAAATAATTTCCTCTATGATAAAAAATAAATAAAACGTCTTTGTTGCCCTGCACTCTGAATTTCCACCACCTCTTGCAGCCTCGTCCTTATCATCCCCTCTATATACACACCTTCCCCCACACACCCCCCAGCCGTAGCTGCAGTCCCTCACTTTTCAGAACTCAGCAGCATTTCTGACTTTGGAGCCTTCTGAAGGTCTTCTCTTCCTTCCAGCCAGCTTTGTATAGATGCTCAGTGTCTCCTTCTGTTCTGTTTCCCCCATTCTAATACCATTGTCAAGCCTCACTTTTAAAGCTCTTCACAGCTAGACGTGGTGGCACGCGCCTGTAATCCCAGTTACCTGGAATGCTGAGGCTGGAATCACTTAAGTTCATGGGTTTGAGACGACCCCGGGCAACATAGCAAGACCTGGTCTCGAAAAAGCAGCTGGGCATGGTGGCACCTGTAATCCCAAACTACCTTGGAGGCTGAGGCTGGGAATTGCTTAAGTCCACGGGTTCGAGACAACTTTGGGAAACATAGCGAGACCTAGTCTCTTAAAAATAAAGAAATAAGGTTATTCACAAAGTGGTCTTCCTAGAACCCCATTTCCCCTCCATTTTGCTTTCTACTTCCACAGAACAGGACCCTCTCTCTTTCTTCTACTCAGTCTCTCGTATTTGGTGATTAGTATTTTTACATGTATTTATTCACCATGAGTCCTTCCCATGTAACCAAACTCTCTTGAGGGTAAGTTAGGATCAACTCAGTTTTACCGAGTAATTAGTATAGAGCCTGGTACCGAGCTGGTATTAAATAATCTCTGGCTGGAAGGCTGAATGAATGAATAAGAGCTCTTAGTAAAAGACATAAGCCTAATGACTAAGAAAAAGTTTGGGGAGCTGACATTTTAATATTCTTAAGTGTAAATGGCATTGGAATTGGCTAGTGATCATCAATCTGTCTTCATTTCACAAAATGGGATGAAATCCTCTTCTCCTAGACCAAATCACTTTTAAATTTTAAAGAAATGCTTTTTCTTTTTTTCTTGTTTTTTTGAGACTAGGTCTCATGATTTTTGCTTGTGGAACCGCAGGCTCACATTACCCTGGGTCCCACAGACTCAAGCCATCCCCAGCCTCAGCTTCCCAGGTAGCTGGGATGACAGTCGTGCGCCACCACACCCAGCTATATATTTTTGGAACTAGGTCTCGCTATGTGCCCCTGGCGTGACTCGAACCGAGATCCCTGGCCCCGGCCGTGGCTTCCTAGGCTGCCACTTACAGGCATGCGCGGCCTAAAGAAATGCTTTTTCTTGCAGTTCTTTTCTGTGTTGCTTTTTTGCTCCTCTCTCTCTCTACCTCCCCCTCACTTTGCACATACATATGCATCTGTTTACCTATGTCCATTTACACCTATATTTTAAATGTGACTACCTGAGGGCATGGTAGCATGTGCCTTTAATCCCAGCCTAGAAAGGGAGGCCAAGACTAGAAATCGCTTGAGTCCCGCAGGTTCAAGACCTGCCCGGGCAACATAGTGAGGCCTAGTCTCAAACAGATAGATGGATGGATGGATGGATGGATGGACGGACGGACGGACGGACGGACGGACGGACGGACAGATAGATAGATAGATAAACAAATAAATAAATAAATGTGACTACCCGGGATAGATAGATAGATAGATAGAGAGATGATAGATAGATAGATAGATAGATAGATAGATAGATAGATAGATAGATAGATATGATAGATAAGATAGATAGATAGATAGATAGATAGATAGATAGATAGATAGATAGATAGATAGATAGATAGATAGATAGATAGATAGATAGATAGATAGATAGATAGATAGATAGATAGATAGATAGATAGATAGATAGATAGACAAACAAATAAATAAATAAATACATAAATAAGACTACCTGTCTATGGTTCTCATTTTCGTTGGAAAAGAAAGCTTTAAGTTCATTTTTCCCCCTATCAAATATTTCCCCCATTTCCCCCCTTCTTCCCTTTTGTGTTGCTTTTCATCTTTTTTTGATTTTGATTTTAATTTTCATAAAGCATTGGTCCTATCTGTATAGTTACTATTCTCTTTATGGCCCTCCCTATAGCACCCTCTTCCCTTTCCCTCCCCAGTCCTCCTACCCCCCCCCCTCCAGCTACTCCAGCTCCTCTCTCGCTGTCAGTCGCTGGTGGATGTCTGGCTCAAGGGTCTCTTCCTGGCGGGACGGCCTCTTTCCTGGGGGAGGCCCTGCGCTCCTGGCACGCAGCTGTCCAGGCTGCTGGGACCTCCAGGGTCCTCTGTGCAGCCAGGCCATGCCCGTCAGGAACCTCTCACAGGGCGGGGGTGTGGATGGGTGCCCAGGTCCCCGCGCTGCGGCGCTTCCTGGGATGGAGGAGCAGGTCCTGCAGGCTGGCTCCTCCTCTCCACGTCTGTCCCTGCGGGCTGCGTCCACCCCTCTGGTAGCCTGGGCCGGGAACCATCTCCCACTTTGCCCTTTTTTTCTCTTCTTTCCCCCCAGCAGTTCTGTTGCTGACACTCTCTGAGCTTGGCCATTAAGATTCTAACTCCATGTTCCCCCTTTTGAAACTGGGTGCCCCTGACCGTGCCCCACCCCTGGTTGTGGCAGCTAACAAGGTGTCCCTCCCCCATTGGGCGGTGGCAGTTAGCCCCTCCCCCTTAAAAGTGCTTCTCCCCCATTGGATGGTGGTAGTTAGCCCCGCCCTCTTAAGGGTGCTCCTCCCCCATTGGCTGGTGGCCGTTAGCCCCGCCCCTAAAAGGTGCTCCTCCCCATTGGTCAGTGGCAGCCCCTCCCCCTTTGGGTAATGCAAGTAACTGTCACTGACCAATGGGGAGGAGCTCCTTTAGGGAGGCGGGGCTAACTGCCACCAGCCAATGAGGGAGGAGCATCTTTAAGGGGGCGGGGCTAACTGCCACCCCCAATGGGGGAGGGTCACCTTGTTAACTGCCACAACCCGGGGTGGGGAGTAGGAACAACCCAGTTTCACTTTGAACTATTTAGAAGGTTTTGTAAATCTTTTATAATTAATTGGAAATTAATTGGAAATTAATGGAAATTAAATGGAAAAGTAGTTGGGGGGGGCTCCATTTAGTTGTCTTGTTGAGAAACTTTACCAGTTGCAGCCAGAAGCTGACCTGCTCTGCAGAGTTTAAAACAGGTCCCACCCAGAACACATGCTCGGGTGTGAAAGGGTAGAGCTGTTGTTGAATGACATGGAATCGCATAACCTGTTGCTATCCTTCAGTTTCTCCCATCTCTTGCTAGTGTTTCCTAGAAATTCTTAGTTGACAGCTTCAGTGTGTCTGAAACCTAGAGCTAAAAAGGTCTGAATCCCTGCTGCTTTCCTTGTAAGTGAAAGCATAGCTGCCCTTCTTGTGATGGGTCAGCCTGGGTGTAAACCTGGTAGTCATCAGGGGCAGAGGTAGCTGAGGTTCCTCCTCAGAGCGCATCCTGTTCCCCCCTCCCCACCCCCAGGTAAGAGCAAGGAAAGGAGGGATGATCACTCCTGTTTCTAGCGAGAGTCAGGGGATAGCAAAGAAGCAGAACATTTCTTTTACTGGGCACCTTTTCCCCTTCAAAATGGGGAATGCCTAAAACCCCTTAGACACTTCACTTTAAAGTGACTAGAGAACGAATGGCTAGAAATCTTCCATCCAAATTTACCCTGCGAGATAAGATAATTGGGTACCTAGAACCTGGAAAACATGCCATTAGAATCTATTTTTTTAAGTGATCAAAAAGAAGCTTAACTTACATTTCGTTTTCTGGTAAGGCACTATGGCCAGAAAATACGATTTTTTTTTTCAGCTGTCTCTCCAAGATTACAACCAATTTGGGAACTCTCTCAGTAAGACACCACCGTAATTATGATATTTCTAAGGTGAGTGAGACTAGTAGCCTTAATCCTCAGGGAAGTGGCTATTGCACAAGATGCAGGAGGTAAGAGGGATGGTGATAGGATTCAAAACTTGGATTAGGGTCGCAAGTCCACGCTTTTACTGCTTTCCTTAAGATAGGTGGTTTAAAAAAATCTTAGTTTCATATTAGACTGTTTAAAAAAGCAAACAAGCTTTATTTAGTTTGGTAGATTTTCTTCCTGGTATCTGGAACTATGCCCTCATTTATTGTGGCTTATTTAAAACAGCGTATTTTAAAGCAATCATTTTGGTACAGATGATCGTCGGGGCTGAACATATGTGTCATGCTAATCTTTTTACAGTGGACTGAGAAATCAGTGTTGTTCTATTTTATTGGTGTCTGAACGTAGTTAAATATTTTCAGTAAAAATATTCTTGTTGACATTCAAGGTAGTTTTATTCTAAGAAACAAAGTAGGAACAGAGGTTAAATCTCCCTTGGCTTTTGTATCACTATTACTGGTCCACTTTGAGATGTAATCAATAGAATAACACAGGGAGGAAGGGATCTGTTTTTGTGTTTCAGTCTGATGTGGGGGGGGGTGAGATTTAGATGCTGGATTTTAAAAAAAATCATTGTGGTGTTTACCAGACAAAGACTAAACAAAAACCACTGTTTGTGTTCTGGAAAAAGGTTTTAAGTACAGTCTCTTCCCTGCTACTAACACTCACAAGACAAATACAGGACCTGCTCATGGTGATTTTATTATAAAACCAGCCAGGGTCACCAAACGATTAGTTATATTGAGCGAGGGGCAAAGTCACCATGGTTAGAGAAAAGTATTAGCCCTGATTCTTGCAGAACTGCTTTAGAGAGCAACAAAAGAAAACAAAACTCCATGGTAGGATGTTAATCAGGCCTATTCAGAAAAGCCTAATTAATATAATTAAGATCTGTCAGATCAAAATGATTAGCCTGATACTCAAGCAGGCTTAGAGGGAATGGGGCTCCCGGCCGGGAAAGGAAGCGATGCCCCAAGGTGGAGGAAGCTTCCAGTATAACCCAGTGATGGGTCTCCAAGGTCATCCAGAGCAACTTGTCTTTCAGGAACAGGGTCCCGGGTCTTCACTGTGTTTAGGCCACATCGTGTCTACTTGCATGTCTCTGCTAACACCCCTAGCGAATACTAGGAAGACAAAACAACAGCTGATGGAGGGAAGGGAAGAATTTGGAATCTGAACTCCCCATTTTGAGTCACAGTTAAGCCGTTGAAGTTTAAGTGACTTCCTTAGTATGTGAGGACAAAGAGAGAGAGTAGTGAATCTGGGTTTTATTGGCACAGTACGTTTTTAAATGGTCTTTAGCAATGAGAGAGGCCTTCGGGAGAAACCTCAGTGGAGAGGTAGGTGGACTTGAACTGCTGGCTAAGTGTTACTCTGAGAACTGTGTATCTTCCGTTCATGTGTTTGGCGAACACCCAAGGGGAGAAGCTAGAGAGGTAGATCTTTGCTGTGGGAAGTGCATGGGGACCTTCTAAGGCTAATGGAGCTCTTTATTGCCACCTGATGTCCTCTTCTGCCATCCTTTCTTATCTGTGTCCCATTTTGCTGCCCTCTCTCATTGTGATTGAACCCACTGAAGAAGCCCTTAGACTTTCACTTAAATTTTATTTTATTCTATTTTTTTGAGACTAAGTCTCGCTGGGTTGCCCGAGGTAGTCCTGAATCCGCAGACTCAAATGATCCTTAGCCTCAGCCTCCCAGGTAGCTGGGATTACAGGCACACACCACCACACCTGGCTATTTTTTTGAGACTAGGTCTCACTATGTTGCCTGAGGTGGTCTCGAACCCACAGACTCAAGCGATCCCCAGCCTCAGCCTCCCCGATAGCTGGGATTACAGGCAAGCGCCTCCGCACCCAGCTACGCTACATTTCTTAAAAACTCCCCTAGAAGAAGCGGTGGTGAGTGACCATAGGCAGGACCCGAGCAGACAACACTGACCACATTGCATGATGGTGATGTCAGGGGCCCGGCCCTGCCTACACCTGCGCTGATCAGGCGAAGCCAAGCCTATGTTTGACTTAACCCCCTTTTCTCACAATTTCACAATTTTATGGCTCTTCAGGTGACACTGATATCCTTGAGAAAGACAGCTCGGGTGGGGGCTAGAGAGCCCGCAGCGGATCGGGGTTGCCTGGCCAGGGTCTTATCAGGAGAGAGAAGTGTTTTATGGAATTCTGAAGGCCAGGAGGGTAGGGAAGCCTTCACTCTTGCTTCAGACTTAACCTTTTCCCTTCCTCCGCTTGTTGGGGCTCGTCTCTCTAAATGTGAGGGAAGGGCTTTCCAAGGGTTAGCACTAATGGAGGCAGCAGAGAGGGGCGTGCAGAGCTGCAAAGACCCTAGGACCTCTAACAGGGTCTCCACGAAAGAGCTGGAGAACAAACGTTGACACCGGTCACTTCCTTGTACCAGCACCTGTCAGGTGACAGACTGACTTGTACACATCTTATTTCTGCAGAGATGTGATTTCATGCGTTGCTTTAACGAGCACTTTCCTTTACCCCCCCCAGTCTTAGACACACTCCCCACAAGTCTGGAAAAGTGCTTCCTTGTGGCTGCTCTGGCAGCGGGGAGGAGGCCTGCTCTCCTGCTCCTAGTCCTTTCCCCTTTGCCAATCCTTGCTGTCACCACCCCACGGTATCTCTTAGAGACTCAGCGCAAGACGATGGGCTTCTCGGTCACCCTGCTTTGGCTCCTCCCTCCCCGTGTCACTTTGCCCAGCTCTGTGGGGATGCTGTGCCAGATTGGAAGCTTATGTTCCTGCACGTGCCATTGTTAACGTCCTGAATGTCGGCACCAGAGCGCCTGGCGCTGAGTCTGTGAGAACATCCCCAGTGAGCGAATGTAGGCGAGGATGATGAATGAGGCCCGTGCCCTTCCAGCTGGCCCCTCTTTTTCCTCATTTCCGTTTTCTCTTTAGTTCTTGTCTTTGGGGGGCTTGAGAACCCAACTCTGGATCTTCAGGATCCTCTAAGCGCACATTTCCTGCCCCCATTAATCTTGGCATCACTTCTCCACGTTTCCTGATGGCATTCTAAAGTTGCATGGCTTGTAAGGAAGTGTGGGAAGAGCTTAAAGTAAAATGAAAGCCTGAAAAGGATACAATTGTTCTTTTTCCTCAGTCTTCACAATATCTTCTGTATTCGTTTCAGGACAAGCATTCTTCTCTCTCTTTTTTTTTTTCATTTTTAAAAGTTTTCTTCCTTACCACCATTCCTTGGTTCCTCTTCTCCTTGCCCTTTCCCTGGCCCTTGTAACCTCAGAGTCCTCAGGATGTTTGTTGGTCTCTGGTAATGTTGAAAGTTTTGCATTTTCAAGTTATCTGGGAAACGAGTGTTCAGTGTTTGTTTTTATCATTCTGACTCTCTTTGCTGCACCCAATTCTTTCAAATTCCTCCATTTTATTGGAAGTTACTTAATAAGAGGTGGCAATTTCTTTTTGTACTTTATAAACAATTGAGGTTCTTCTGACAATTTTTAAATTCTTTCGCAAAAACCGATATTCTTTCAGAATCATGCTTGTTCTTGAACTGTCAGTTTGGGGGCCATACTGGATTCTTACCCACTTCACTCACCAAGGCAAAACTTCATCCTTACAGAAAGTTCTATATGAACTCATTAATTTTGGGTGCTAGGTTCCTGTACACTTTCAAAAACGTAATTTATAAAAGTTACTACGTGCATGAATTCATGGCCATTCTTTCTCATCTCTTTCTCTGGAGATAACCTTAAACAAAGCTATATCCTAACAAATAAGGAACGGAAACAATCTTCAGCTGTTACAAGTAAAATAAAAAATTTTTAAAAGTTATGCCTTAGAGAAAGAATTTTATGCTTTTTAGAGATAAGAGGTTCTTGGGGAGGAAAGATGCAAAAATGCCTGGAAAGGGACACACCATCTGATTGGGTTGTTTAGCTGCTGTGCTGTCATATATCAGTTTTCCGGAAATGAAAGTCTTCCTAGAGAAAAATGAGAGACCACCTGTCATGACTCCATAATGTTCCACCAGTTTACTCAGTCTCTCTGTGTTTTTTGCATTCAGTCTTTGGGCTCAACAGAAGAGAAACTTCAGCTCAAAAAGCAAAAATTTCCCTTGATAGACCAGCAAGTGAAAAGCCTGGTAACAGGAAAATGTGACATGTAACATGGTCCTTGTTAATGGTTAACTCTCGGAGCTGGACCTGGCTCCTTAAACAAACAGGACCAAGGTGGGAAGGGGTGTCCCCCCCCCACACACACACACACAGACCCAGGCTTAGGACTAAGCATGGAAGGTACCTCTTGTCCAGACTTGGAGAGTGGACTCCCAGCGGGAGGGCTTTCACTGTCTCTTCAAAGAGGAAGGGAAGGAATCATGTTACTTCAACTGCTATTTTCACATAAAGAAGTCAGGGAAGGGGGACCGTTTCTGAGAATGTCTTGCAGAGTGTAGGGTAGCTGACCTGGCTTTTCCAGCTGTTATTTTGCTTGTTTAACCGACCTGTTGTCTAAACAGGTGTGCTGCAGCCAAGGGTGGCTTAGGATAGTTGGCATAACTTTCCTTTCCGGGCAAGAAGTAGACCCCAGCATGAATTGTCCGGGAAGATTCTGAAGCCTGAGCCCTTGAAGGGGGGGGAATGATATTGACACCAGCAATTTCCTCATAGAAGGCAAAAATTATTGTTTGGAAAGGTGAGTGGGTGGCCTCTGATGGTTCTACTCTCTTTTGGGAAAGGTGTCACCTCTCTGTTTCCTGGGCAAAAAGTTTGCTTGCTTGCATCTTCCATCGATAAACTGGATAATGAGCGTTTACATCAAACATTAATGTTATGCTTAAAGGAATAATATGTAGAAGGAAAAATATTTTATGGTTCCACTTGCATAAAGTAGCTAAATACAGCAGTTCATAGAGACACTAAGGAGAAGGGAGGTTACCAACACTTGCGGGTAGGAGGGGATGCAGAGTTGCTTAGTGGGTTTGAGGATGATGAAGTTCCCAGCGATGGATGGCGGTGATGACACCATAGCCGTGTGGATATGCTGAGTGCCGCTAAGCTGTGCTCTTCAGTAGGGTTAAACTGGTAAACATTTTGCTATGTATATCTTACCACATTAAAGGGAAGCCATGAATGTAATTGATTGCATCGCATTTTTCTTATAGCAGCAAAGGAAATACGTGAAAACTTGGTCCACTGACTTAGTTATCATGGCTAAAATATAGTAAATTTAAAAAAAATAGTACAATATTTTGGAATATTTTTTAAGCTGTGGGGGATTTTTGCCTCCTATGTGTAAGGGCAGGTCTTTTTAAGTTTCTAGCTATCAGACGTTGCTTTATATGTTTTGTGCTTTACTTTGAGGTGACAATTCTAAGAATGATTTCGGCTTGCTACAAGTAATATAGATATGCACATGTATGACCTCTTCACACAGGCATAGTGAAATATCTCGATATTAAGTGCAACAACTATTTTGACTCCTTTGTTGGGACACAAACTCGCCTTGGTGGTTAGCAGTTGACAGGTTTGATGACATGACAGATTTATACCCCCAAACTACTTTACTACATGTGTTTAAATCACTGTAACCTTAGGCACCCACAATCATAATCATGAGGTCATTAAAATTAATTATATGATTATTTTATACCCCTTTACACCATAATTTAAAGTCATTTTAGAGTAAAATTTTATTGTAATTAAATCTGAGTTCTAAGAATAAACTCATTGTTTTACTCAAATTATACAAACTTGGACCCCGTTTTACTTCCTACTTCATTTGATGATTTCATTTTTATGTCAGCTTTGGAAGTATGATCAATGAGTTTTGCCTTGGCCACACCCTTCTTCCCTCACTTTTCCTCACATCCCAAAAAAGAAACACCTGTTTGCAGTCTAGAGTCAAATAATTTAATTTGAATTTGCAGTTGAAATATCTTTGAACCTGGCAGTTCAGCCATCTCAATGAAAATCAAAACTCAAACAACCAATTAGAATGAAGCAGAAATGCTGATCATTTGAGTAGCATCCACCCCTTTCTGTATTTTCCCTGCGTTTCATTTACAATTGAATAAAAGGAAAGCTTCGGACACTCAGACTGTCAATACAAAAATAGACTGTTCTACTCTATTTTGCTTCTTTTAACTACTTGAAAATATCATTTTTATTAGCACCTAAGGTCACTTACAAAATTTTATGATGTCATTTCTCTATAAAGAGATTTGCTTGTTCTCCCTGCCCCCCCTCCCTCCCCTCCGGCTCTTGATGTAAGATCTAAGTTTGAAATTGGGTTCCCTGAACTGAGAGTCTCCCTGAAGAAATGTGTCTTGGCTAATGTGCTTTTTTATGGTTTATTTTAGCAGTAGCACCCTGGCCTCCTCCAAATGTTTACAATACTGTGTTTGGGTAGAAAGTTCATGCCTTCAAGCATCCTTAGCCCCTCGTTTACAGAGTGGTGAGGTAGTTTGAATGAGTGTCTAGAGTACAAAGGTTATGAACTACTTGTAACAACTTCCAGAATAAAAGCCCCTCTGGGCTTTCACTGCCAAGCCAGCTCATTGGGTTGGTCTCTTTCTTCCAGTGGAGACTAAATTCTGGGCTCATAGGTCATCAGCTTGCAGCATCCATCTCCCCACTGCTTGGGGAAGTCGTTAGTTGACCCGAAAGATGGATGTTGTCAGGAGGCAGCTGTCGTGATTTGATTGCAGCAGCTCGTAGAGAACAGGATCATCTGAAAACTTTTACACAAACGGAAATTGATAAAGAAACTGGAGAAAGAGAGAAACTCAAGAATTTTACAGCAGGGATTGGAAATGCTTTTGACTTGGAGTAAATGATTGGCTGCTTAAGTCTTCTTGAAAGTCGTTTTGAATCTCTGGTCTGTTTGCCTAGTTAAACTCCTGCTCTAAATTGAAGATTGAAGGCTGCTTCATCCTTTCTATTAAGCAATCTGTCATTTAGAGTGAATTCAGAATTGTTTGTATGTTTGGGGAGGGAGTGGAACAGTATTTGGGAGCACTCAGGTTTTCTTGCAAGTATTTAAAAACCATTAGATATATGAAAAGTATGGTTCTTCAACTAAAAGAATAAATGTTACGTGTTTTCTCTGTGCATTGCAAATGAATACGTGGAAGACGTGGTTGAACATTTCTGCCTGCGATCCGTGTCAGAGTAATGCTAAGATGCCATGACTCTTTGAGGAATCATATTTATGTGTTCCTTTACAAGTAAAACATGCTACTTACTGATTCTTTGACAGAGGAGACAAATATTGTTAACTTCTAGTGAGGAAAAGTCTTATTCTATCCATATACATCATTTTGTTCAAGTCATAGCTACCATGATGGCGCTTGGTTTATATCCTTGGAACCAAACAGTGAAATGACCCATACTGCTATTGGATCTGTGACCTGGGTGTCTGGAATTAACTAGCATTTGCTAGTGTTAAATGTCCTGCATGATGTGAGTCAAGGAATGAAAATGCTCACAGAAAGCCTGGCTCCACCTCCTGCTTGCTCTCTTCTGCGTGTAGTTTTTTACACAAGGGGATTTGGGGAAGATGCCCCTTTCCACACAAAAGGATGCCCTTTTCCTTCTTGATTGAAACACGCTGTGAAATTTTGACTTAAGAATGTTCAACAATTAAAATTCACTGCTAATGGAGAGTATGTTGGCTTGCAAGAAACTGGGTGGGGGGGTTTAAATATATATATCTGACATTACCCTACTTTGCAATTTGGTGAAACAGAAAGAAGATGGCTTTTAGAGGAAGAGTTTTTCTTTGATTGAGTTATATTTGTGTGAACAAAGTGCTGTCATTATGTTGGGAGGATATATCCATGTCCTGCATTATTATATACGTGAGACATGTTATTAATCTGGTGTGATTAGCAGCCTGGTTCAATTAAAACTAGTTTTCTAGACATCGCTTACCTTTTATTTACTTGTTAGAACATTTTAATGGGAGATGGCATGTCAGTGTCTGAAATCTTAAAAGAAAAAATAAGAACAAATGACTGGATGGCATGTGTGTCCCACTGAAAAGCCTGAAGATTAGATTATCAGCACGGTTAATACCCCAGGGACCTTGTGTTCCACTACTTGCCCCTATCTATTTGTTGAATGTTGCAAGAGTTTGCTAATTAAACAGTACACAAGGTATTTTGAGCAGAACTTGTGGACATTTCACCAATTGAACAATTTATTGCTGCAGTTGAAAACAATTAGATGGTGTTTATTAACTTTCTTGCCACTTTGATGGAGAATAACAAATGTGGCTCCTGGCCTGGGACTAGATGTTTAAAGGACTTGTATTCATCATGGACATTTTAATGACAAGGTACCTGTTGTCATTTCAAGACATAAACATCATCCTGCTAAATCTGCAAATCTGGATGAAGTCAGAAGGCTCTTGATTAAGAGGCCCCCAAAATTCACCGGGAGGGCCATCGATGGGAAGTGAGTCTGGATCCTTCTTAAGAACAAACATCGAATTTTTCACTCAAGGAAAAGCAGGTTGTTTCTGATAGAAAGGTAGAAATTGAGGTTTTTAAGATTAAAAAGAAACCCTTTCAAGTTCAGCATTTCCATATCGTAATTCTTTACAGATGAGGCTACAAAGCTGCTTAATTTCATTAGCTGTGTGCAAACGTCCATCACCAACTCTTTGTTCTTGGAGCTCAGCAGGGCTTAGGTTATTGGACTTCTACTCAGAGCATCCAGAGAGTGAGACTTCAGTGGCCAGCTGAGGGAACGCAGGGAGTTTGCACAGGGACCCACAGTTCCTCAGGATCTTAAGGGTGTTTCCTGCCTTCCGCTCCCTCCTGCCTCTCCTGCATAGGTGATCCGTGGTGAACTCACTGGCCATTTCTAAACTGCAGTTAGTAGGAACAGCCGTCTAGATTAGCCCAGAGTGGAAAAACAGTCTCATTCACCAGCTCTATCCCACCTAATCCACTCCAAATGTATAAACTTGAAGGCGCATGGTTCCCTCTGACCCAATAGTTTTATCAAGGACACACAAATTGCTCAGAAGCAGCAAGAGAAGTTCCTGCAAAGGAAGTGGGTTTGAGTCTATTCTGCCTTTGTTGTGGTCAGTAAAGGAACTACTTGTGCTTTTTAATTAGAAGGGTGGGGCCAGATTCTTCTCAATTGCACTTTGAGCTTTACTAATGTAAAGCATTTCAACGAGAAGGATTGTTTTCAGAAGAAATCCTTCTAGGGTGGCTCCTCCGCGCCAGCCCCATCCTTCTCTTTGACCGACTTCTCAGTTTTACACATTTTATCTAAAGCCTCCTCGGTGACATGTTCTGTCTCTTCAGTTCTGAGTAACAGCTACAATGATGCTTGTTTGCTACGCAGCATAGAAAGGTGCCCTAAGTGTGCGTGGCCCTGCTGTGTGCAAAAAAAAAAAAAAAAAAAAAAAAATACACCTTTGTTCCAGAAGGAGGGTTCAAAAGTGCCCATGAAATATGAATTCAGTAGTGCACGTTTCGAATAACCAGAAAGGGTTCATCAAAAATTGCAGACAGCTGCTTGTGCTAAGTAGGATTTATCCTTAGAACTAGACAAGGAAATTTGTATTTCCTGTTTTAATTAGAAGGGACTTTCACAACATAAGAATAAAAGGCTTGGTTTGCCCCAAAGACACGCATCTGCTTCATATAAAAATAAATGCATTATAAGTGTGAGAAATTGCTTGAAGATGGCCATGATATTGAGAATATGCTGTGTATTTACTTTATAGTCATCTGAGGTTTTCTTTTCCAGTAAGGTTAAGAACCTCAAGAATTTTTATGAGTGGTTTGGAGAAAAGCATGTTTAAGCACTCTTGTTAATGTTATATTTGTACAGAAAGGTGAAAAGAAGCTTTTGGCCTCATACACCTGCCAAATATGTTCACATAAGTGCAGCTGTTTCTTGTAGGCCTTGAGTCGAGGCAGTGGTCCTTAATTTTTCATCACAATTGTTGATTTGGAACGCGTGCAAATATACTGTAAAAAATATAAGTTGATAGGATATGTGTGTGTTCTAAATTTGCAGGATAATTTGCTGGTTTGCTGCACAATGATGGTCTTCTTTTTTCAATAAGTCAGCTTTACATGTCTCTATGTCAAATTCATTGTGTTTTAAAGGGAAGCAGTCAAAGAACCACTTAAAATAATTTCAGCATTCTTAGCAGAACCGTGTATCATCTTTTAAAATGATGCTGGCTATAATAAGCACTGGGTCCTTGCTCTAAATAAAACCTGGTTTTCATTTCTATACCCCTCTTACTCTCAGAAAATGTGTCTTCAACCTTAGGTCATTCTTGTTTCTTTTAAAATATACAAATATAGGCAAGTCAGGAAATAAGGAGAGATATATTCTGGAAGTCATAGTTCAACTGGTATTGAAGTTATTCAACAAAATTACTTTATACTCTTAATTGATTTTTAGTCTTCCTCTCTTATGCTTATGTCAGTTCCTCCTAACTTGCCCGTCTGGGTAAGGGGTCTCTCTTGGCTATATAGGTTTGTTTTCTTTAAGTGCTTTGTGACCCTTTCCTTGGCCCCTCGCTTACACACTCTGCCAAATGTTTGTAGTATTTACCAATACTTGGCAAAAGTTCTTTGCATTTATCAGTCATTTCTTGAGATAGCCCTTAAGCTAAAGCTTCTGGCCTCCATTTCCTTTCACATTAGCCTTCTCATACAAGCAGTTGGCCTATTTCTCTAGCCCCGTCTGTTTAATGCACTGTCCCTGTTCAAGAAATCACTGTACTTCACAAGTGCTCAATGAACCTAGTTTAAATTAGTGCAATTAGGTTCTCCACCCAGTCATTTAGTAATCCTGTCATCTAACAAATAGATCTTGAACATTTACAAGTAATATTCTAAGTGCTGAAGATTTAACAGTAAAACAAACAAAAAATAAGGTGAAAAACAAGACTTTGTGTAAACCCACAGGGAACAACATTCTACTGGAAAAGCCAGATCAATAAGCAAATGAATGCATTTCAGCTGTTTATAAGATACACAGTGGTCATGAGAGTGGAACTGAAGTAGCATCAGGGTCTAGGGAATAACGAGGTAGGGTGCTAGATAGAAAAGGGTAATCAAGAAAAGTGTCAGAATAAGTGACACTTGTGTGTAGACTGTAATGGAAAGAGTGAGCTAGGTTTGTAGTCCAGTGGGAGAACATTACAAACTCAAATGTAGAAATTAGCTTCCTTGTTAGAAGAACAGGAAAACAAAAAGATGACGACTGGAACCCAAAGATTGAGCAGGGAAAAGAAAGTGGATGAGGTTGAAGAAATGTCAGAATAGAAGATTTATATCACAATAAGTAGTTTGATTTTATTCTGAGGGTGATGGAAAGTCCTTGGTTGATTCTGTGGTTAGAACAAAGTGATTCTGCTTGAACAGAATCATGGATGTTGGGTGAAAAATAGAGGATTATATGGGACCAAACAGTGAAAGGAAGAACAGCTACTGTATTTTCCAAGAGTCTAAGCAAGAGCTGATGGTGTCTTGGCCTAGGACAGCAGTGGTAGTGACAAAGATACACTTGGAGAATTGAGGACCTATTTGGAAAGTAAAGCCAGTAAAACTTACTAATGGATTGAATGTGGAGGGAGAGAGGGAGTCATCAATCCAATCACTGATGAATCCTAAGCATGACCTTGATGATTGGAGGTACCACTCACTGATACTGGAAAATGGAGAGAACTTTTAGGGAGAGAAAATGCTTTTTCAGAAAGTGCTATCCAATAGGATGGCAAGTAGGGAGTTGGTTACAGCTGTATGGTGTTTGGGGGGAATGACCATGACCAAAAGGCAAATTTATCCCACCCCATTCGTGATCAGTTTCTGACTTAGAGAACGGGCTAGAATTGAGATGTGTATCTTGCTCTAAGTCTCACTGTCCCATGCCATTTCACTTACTGGACTGAGAATGATGAAAAGACCTGGAAACACCAGTATGGGCAAGGATGGGAGAATAAATAGCTCTCAGTGAGGATGTAAACACATTCATCAGTTTTGGAGAGCAAGTGAACTATGTCCAGTCAAAAATTCTCCTAACTTCCAGGATGTGCAGATGGTATCTGACAGCTCTCTTGGGCTTATTGATAAATGGTTTTTTTTGACCATTTCTAATTTGAGACTAGATAGAGAATCTTAAGTCCACATTCTTTGCTACAGCTATTGGAATACATTTCCATTCTTATTATATGTTGTTTCTTTTTAATCATATAAAAAGATTCTTAAAAATCTAAGTACCAATGGTCACTAGATTCTCTCTCCTAAAGAGGACATTTAAAACCTTCATTTTTCTCTTTTATGGAAGGAAAATCTGCCACCTCTTCCTTCACAGCATCAACCCTCAACTTGGAAATTCATGTCCAGAAACTGATTTTTCCACTGTCATATACCAAAAAGATGAGATGCATTGCCACTGTATCACATGCTGTGATATATGTGTGTCACATGCCAACATTGCTGCTGATGGGAGTGTGGAGAAGCAGGGTCTCCCCTAAATAAATGGGGTGCGATGGCTACAAAAACCTTGGACCGCAACTGGCCATTTCTCAGTGTGAAAAAGCCTAGACATGGAGCTTCCATAATGGGAGGTATTTCTGTAGAGAAAAAGTTATGAATGACTTTCAAGACCTTTCGTCCTTCCCCTCCCCCAACACAAACACCCCTTTTAATTGTAGGTTCTGTCTTAGCTGTGACCTGCTGATGCTCAGTTTACAGCTGCTGGTTAATCAGATGACTGCTAATGTGTTCTCCCCCCACCCCCTTGTCCCTAGGAGGGTTTGAGGGGTTGTAGGGGGCACATTGGGGGAGACATGCGTTTTAATGAATAATCACTACTTGCTTCTGATTTGTAAAAGCCAATGGAAGTAACTCCCCTCTCAATCCCACCCCCAAAAGCCTAATGAAGATGGATGGATTCCCTTCCCCACAAAGGGTGGGGAAGATGCCCTCCCAGTGCAAGGAAGATAGTGGGGTGACTCTAGGGGACCTGTAAATGGAGTCTTTTCCTTGTGCTGTGTTCCTGGAGTTTCCTGACTGTGGCTGCAGTTCAGCTCTTAAAACTGCTACCTCCAGGTCAGGCTGAGGTCAGTGCAAATTAACTCAACACCTCTTTTCCAGATCATTCTTCAAAAGGCAAAAAATAGCCAAGGGAAGTAATGTGCTTCTATTGTCCAGAGCTGTCGTGTAGACCAAGTAATTGTACACCCGGTATCACACTTGGCTACAGAGCAGATAATCTTGGCACCAACTAGTACGATCTCAAGTCTATGATACCGTTTCCTGATCTTAATCTCTAGTTTGCACGCCTCCAAAATCCCCCAAAATGAGCAGTCACACTTTGAAAGCAGGAACATGAATTACTAATGCATCAGGCATGAGTTTTCTCCACATTCCCAGGTATCTAAGAACCCAGTCTGATTGTCTGTTCTGTGTGACACAGCTTTTCTCTAAGTCATAACACCCTGTGTGGAGATAGTGAATCAATCCAGCAGTTCCTCATTCGTTGAAAAATAAATTTTAAAAAATATGAAAGGCGTTACGAGCAATCCCCCCCAAATAAATACCAACCCATTCTGGAAATTCCAGTTGAAATTTGCTTCATTTTAAATCAAGTCCTTGATCAAACATCTGGTAGTTTAAAACGATGGTGTCACAGTAACTGCTGAAAAAGAAGGGTTAGAAGGCAGAAAGGCATGAGGAACCATTTTGGTTGTTAATTTGCTTCATTTCCCCCTTGTATGCTAGTCTTATTCAAGTGAATTATCTTGCACCATTGTGTCATGGAGTGTGGTTTGCAGGGATTTGATTTGCCCTATGTTATTGTCCCTGCTTTGTCCTAACAGTGCAATCGCTTTGAATTGAAACGTATTCAAGATCCGTTTACTTTGCCAAGGGTAGTGCAACACTTGAATTGAAATTTTACCCCAATCTAGCATCTGGGATGGACTTGACTGTGAAAGGAAGTAGATGTCTCATAGATGAAAAGAAACTGTGGTTGCTGTTCCTTATCTAAAAATAACCATTTTTCCCCCCACCGGTTAAACCAGCTGGAGGGTAGGATGAAACAGTAGTAGTTTGGGAGAAAACAACAGAGAGGGAGTGTGACTCTTTGTTCTGCAAGTCCAGCCTAGGGGCCAAAAGTTAAGTATTGTCATTCAGATAAGACCCAAAAGAAGATGGCCTTGGTCCCCTTTGGACTCTCCTGCAAAAAAGCCCTTCCTGGGCAAAATCCAGACCTGTTCCCAGGGCAGCTGTGAAGGTGGCTCTCAGATCTGCACCTTGGAAGCTGACAGACTGCCGAAGCACGGGTGGGTGTTGGTGCTTTGGATCCCCGTACAGAAACTCGAAGAGCGTTTGCCAGAGGACTTGACGGTGATCCTTTGGCATCAGGAACATTCGATTTCTGCTTGAAGCGGGTAAATCAAGTCACACAGGGACAACGCCTGTCTTCTGAGAGCATGGAGCCCATCCATCTTGCCCTCCGTTACCAGGAAAAATGCCCTCTCTAGTTTTCCTGGCAGAGAGAGCCGAAGTTGGGGCCTGATGCATCAGATGTTCCCAGAGCTGGTTCTCCTTAGCGAGAAGGAAAGAATGCACAGTCAGGCAAAGTTCTCACAGATGCTGGATGCAAGCTAGCGCAGATCAGGAATCTTTCCACTGGTGGGGTGACCGGGAGAGAAGAAAACGAGAGGTGTGGGGCCTCACGGATCTGGGTGAGGTTCTCAACCAGGGACTGAGCTGCTCTTTGAACTTGAGACAGTGGCTCACCTGAGTCACTGTTCCTCAGCTGTGAACGAGAAGTCCCTGCCCCTGGTCTGCGTGGTAAGGCCCCATCTGTTCATGGGACTCACACCAGATGCGTGGCCTGCATTCCTCTCGGCAGTGGCCGAGGATTCCCTATAATTCATTTTCATCTCCGGAGTATCTGGAGGGTGTCTGCAGGCTTTTCAGCAATCTTATATCTTACCTACACAGCAAGTGTTTTTTGAGGGCTACTGTGTTTAGAATAGCCTCACCCAGCCGGGCACGGTGGCGCATGCCTGTAGGTGGCAGCCTAGGAAGCCACGGCCGGGGCCAGGGATCACGGTTCGAGTCCCGCCTGGGGCCCGTAGCGAGGCCTAGTTCCAAAAAAATAGCTGGGCGTGGTGGTACGCACCTGTCATCTCAGCTACCTGGGAAGCTGAGGCTGGGGATGGCTTGAGTCTGTGGTACCCCGGGCAACGTGAGCCTGCAGTTCCATGGGCAGAAGTAACAAGACCTAGCCTCAAAAAAAAAAAAAAAGAATAGCTTCACCCCAAGCCAGCTCATAAGAAATAGGCCTCAGACAACCCATTTTCAGAGAGCATGCTGTAATGTAGCTCTTTTACCACGCCTCGTGCTGCTCAGACATGGAAATGAACAGCAGCTAGGTGTTTGAAAAGATTGTCATCAAAGGTCCTATGTTTCTTCCGTGTGTCTTCAGCATCACAGATCATGAGCAGTGGCCAGGTTATTATAATTATATAGCAAGAGGACTACACCTTTGCTCTGCAAATAGTCTTCCAAAGTTTTTTTTTTTTTTTCCCCAGTTATTATTAAATACAGCGCGGGAGTTCATCTGTAACTAGGTTATCGGCCTACTAATATGCCAACAATGTAGAAAATAATTATAATGTCATCTGGAGTTTATCAGTGTATTTTCCATCAAAACTGGGTCAATAGACCTTCAGATAAGAGGGTAGGATAAAAGAAGATTGAGACTTCTTTACTTCCATAGATTGAGGCTATGACTTCCAAAATCAGGGGTTTCCTCCTAATCCTAATGGATTGATTCCCAAAATTCCTTGGATTTGCCCGGCTGGACTTGTCTCTCTGGGGCTTAGCTGGGTCCCCACAGATAGATATTATGGTTTATATGCAGTAATTCCACTTAGTCCTGCTGTATTTGAGTCTATTGTATTAATAGAGCGTGGAAAGACAGCCTTGCTCATGTGCCTGGAAGCCGAACCTGTCTGTCCGATGCGTTCAGCAGAAAATCAAGGGTTTCCGATTAGTTGGTTGGGAGGTCCTTGGAGAAACCACCACCCTGCTTAACTATACATTGTCTTTGACTTCTGCCCACTCCTCCCCAAAGGGACAAGAGATTCTGTTGTGGTCATTAGTGGGCAAGCTTTTGTGGGGGCTTTGTTCTTAAATGGGGGCTTTATCTTATCCCTGCTGGTTAAGTCCTCCATGCTCTCCTCACCTGTCATAACTGTCATACATTTAATTCATCATGTTGGTGGGCGGGAGGGAGCTGATCATGCTGAAAGGCAGGAGGGACCTGGAAAGGGGTTTTGGTCCAGGCAGTGTTAGAATTTTACCTTCCAAGATGATTGGCAGATTCTAATTTTAAAAATGAAATAAATGTTAATTGAGTGGATACTTTTGTGATGGAGAAGTTTGGGTTGAGAGATGCTCTCTCGAGCAAGTTGGACAAGATAAATCAACAAAAATCATTTAATTTTAGGAATCCAAATTGAAAATGTGGTGGGTAGTCCAAAAATAGCATTTTCCTGCTCATTTTTTTTCTGATAAGAGGGGTAATATTAACTCTTAAGGATTAGAAAGTGCATATTTCTACCACTTGTAATTATAACTAATTATTGGTTATGTAATTATTATTATTAACACTTTGTGTATCTATTAACATCTTTTTTTCCTTGGACTTGCATATATTTAAATATGCCATATTTATATATACATACATTTCTACCAAAAGTCACTAAAGCAACAACTGCTCTAAGACCTAAATTTCATTCGTTTTTCTTATCTTCTGCAACACTGTTGTTTATTATAAAATTAAGACATATTTCCTGGGGGGGGGAAACATATTTCCTGTATTCTAACCTTACATGTGGACATTTAGTCAGTGTATTTAACATGCCGGTCCCTATTCTGGTTGTCTCAGGTGTATTAACTGATCTAGTCCTTACAACCTCTCTATGAACTTAGTGCAGTTACTATCTTCATTTTGCTGATGAAGAATATGAGAAGTAGAGAAGGTAATTAACTTGCCTAAGGTCAGACAGCTTGTAAACAGTAGAGATAAGATCTTAACTAGGCATAATAACCTAGAGCCAATTCTCTTAATCACTACCCTAAACAACTTCATAGAATTTGTTTGTATGAATAATACAGTCTAAGTTTTCAATAATATGAGTAGTGCTTGTAGTCAATAACTGAGCAGATAATTCTCTGGATACATCCATAGTGACTTCCTGAGAATAAATCACCCCAAGTACACATTCTGTAATAAAATATACATGTTTGCTTTCTCAAAAAGCTAAACAGACCATAAAACACAACAATTCCATTCCCAAGATAGAGTAACCAAGAGAGTTGAAAACAGGGCCTCAGATACTTGAAAACAAGCGGGTTCACATGTTCACAGCAGCATTTTCCAACTAGCCTAGATGGAAGCAACACAATTTCTTGTCAACAGATGAATACACAAAGTGGTTTATCATGACAGTGGAATATTGATCCACTGTGCAAAGGTACAAAGTTCTGACACAAGCTGTGTGTGGGTGAACCCTAAAAACATGACATGTGAAACAAATTGGACAACAAATGCTATGTGCTCCACTTAATACGAGGAACTTAGAATGGACAGATTTAAAGAAATAAAGTAGAACAGAAGTTACCAAGGTCTAGCGTAAGGAGTAGGGGGAGGGGACAGTTCTTATTTAACAGGTCTGGAATTTCGACTTCAGGTGATAAAATGTTTTAGAAACAGAAAATGGTGATGACTGTGTAACAGTGTGACTAGAATCACTGAAATGGTTAACCACTTAATTAATTAATCACTTAAAATGGTTCAAATAGCAATGTCGTGTTTTACCACAATAAAAGGAAATGTGTAAGTTTTTTGTCCTGAATCAGGGAGTAGCTCATCTTCAGCAACATGATTTTTCAAATTTAAAGCGGTTGATATCTGTTTTATCTCAATGATATTAATTCTGCAAGGGTAAATATGGATCAAAACTCATACAGCGCTAATGGTGTACAATGAAAACTACACACACACACACACACAACAGTTCCAAGATCTCTGCCCCACGGGCAAAAACTTTGTTCCTGCTCAGCCTTCCACCTGGAGATAAGTATGCAGTGTGTATATCCTCCTTCCTTCCTTTTCATGGAAATTTTATCTTCTAAAGCATTCTTCTAAATTTGCATTCATAGAAAGTGCACCCCCTTCGTGCACTTTTTAAAAGCTTCATTTTCTCTCTCCCATCCAGAGTCTACACTCGAACGCTGCCGTTCACAAGCTGTATGGAGCGGGGGTAGGACCAGGAAGGTAGACATCCTTGCCTGGAAACAAAGCAAAGTCCCAGGACGGTTTTTCCCGTTCTGGATAGAATGTCACCTCTTGCAAAGAGAAGGCAAAAAGCATTGTCCTTGCATAAAGAAATGAATCTTTTCCTCTCTGGTTGGTTGTCTGATGAACATGAGCCATTTCTTGAGGTCTTTAATGACCTCTCTTTATGTGGAAGTTGTGTTCTCCAGTACCCCCCGCCCCCACCTTTGGGCATTGCTCTATCAGTGTGTAAAGAGCCTTTCTCAACCTTCAGAGATCACTCACAGGTCTCTGTGGCTACTGGGCTGGTCACATGGGCTTGCAAACATTACACAGGGTAGTAGAAATAAAGACTTCAAGCATGGTGGCATGTGTCTGTAATCCAAGCACTGAGAGGCAAGAGGCCAGGGAATCCTTAAGTTCATGGGTTCAAGGCTACCCCAGTCAACATAGCAAGACCTGGTCTTGAAAAAGCAGCTGGGCGCGGTGGTGGGCACCTGTAACCCCAGCTACCTGGGAGGCTGAGGCTGGGGATCGCTTGAGTCTGTGGTACCCCGGGCAACATGAACCTGAGGTTCCATGGGCAAAAATAGCGAGACCTAGTCTCAAAATAAATAAATAAATGAATAAAATAAATGAGTAGTTCTTTACTGTGCATCAACAACAATACTAAAAGTGCCTTATGATGCTGAGCTTTTTTTTTTTAAATCGAGATTATCAAAAATCGTGCATAGGCTTGTGCAACTGCAACAATAGTGTTGAAAGGAAGCCTCTTAGAATTTGGGGGAAATACTATGGGCCTTTCTCTTCGTGAGAGATGCCTGGAATATTCTTTTATTGTTTTATCAGTTATGGAAAGAAAGCGAAGGGGAAGCTGAGTATAATACCCAATTTTTAATTCCAGAATGCCAGGCTGTATCTAGCTAGAGTAGGGGATGATGGGACTCTTGCTGTTGGTGGCAGCCCTCACCACCGCTCAGATGCTTGAGGAAAGAGAGGATGTCTCAGATACTCTACTTGACGCGTGCCAAACACGTGGAACGTAAATCCTCTACTTCAGTCTGTTCTTCCAGCACCGCCTGGCGAACAGCCAAGCTAAATATCTCTGCTGGATAAAAAATGCACTCTTGTGCTCCACGCCGAACTGCTTGCCGTCCGTGCAAGAAGTGGCCTTGGTGAGGGGAGAATGCAAAATAAGGAATCAGCCTCCAAACACCTTGTGTGTTGTTTTTTTTTTTTTTTTTTAATTTCTCTAAGCTATTTATGGGCGATCATTGGATTGTCATATGCTTGAAAGAGAAAAATTCATTTCATGCCCTTCTTCCCTCTCTCTTCTCCCAGCTACCATTCATTTTTAGTAATTACCTAAAGCTTTTCCAGCTTTCTATGTGTCGGTCATGGTGTGCCTCTTCAGTGTTTTTTGGCTAAATCAGTTTTCAAAGACTGTTACATTTGGTGGGAGTAAGAGACCCAACATATGGACCCTTGGGTGTGTGTCAGATGGGGATTATAGCTAATTGCAATTTATGTCAAAACTGCTGACTTCATTAAGACTAATTAGGGACCTTGAACTGGGAACCAACATTCAGATAGCCCCTTCTAATTGTCTTAGATCTTTTTTTTTAATGTAAAAGAACATTTTGAGTTGTAAAAAGAATAGATAAAAGACCCATATTATAGTACAGTTGTACATTCACTTTTACCACAGAAGATTTAGTTTTAAATCTTTTTTAATGGTCACATAACATATTATGCCATGTTGTAATCTATTTAGCAAATGTTGTCATTTGGAATATAGTCTTTTTCTATTTTGCCATGCTTGTACATTCCATTGCAATTAATATGTTTATATGACTTTGCTAAAGTTGTTTTCCTGTCAATACATTCTCATAAATATGACCTTTTGATAACAGTCTTTAAGACTCTAGGTATATAAGGCTAAATTTCCTTCTAGAAAAGCTATACCAGTAAAGCATATCTTGTAAATATCTGAATATTTAAATTTAACTTGAATTTCTGTGAATTTCCGCACATTTCTAATTTCCTCTGTATAAATATTAGTGGTATCACTAACATTTTTAAATTTTTAAAGCACTAGGGAATAAAGCCTTTATCATCTGTTCATTAACATATTAGGTACTGGCTCTGTGCTAGGGACCATACCAAACCCCAAAGAGTAGATTTTGCTGCTTTCGAATATTTATTCTCTTTTTTGTTACCATCACAAATACAAGTTTTCGGAGAACCCTGGAGCAGATAAATGATGTTGAGAGAGAGAGAGAGAGAAAGAGAGAGAGAGAGAGAGAGAGAGAGAGAGAGAGAGAGAGAGAGAGAGAGAGAAATTAATTTTAGGCCAGGCATGGTGGCGCATGCTTGTAAGCAACAGCTTATGGAGTCGCGGCGGGGGTCTGGGGATCTGTTGTTTCTGAGCATACAAGTCTTTCCGATCTGCTTGTTGCACTCTTTAGAAAAACCAGACAGAAAAGACGAAACAAATAACCACCTAACCCATCCACCTACATTTCAGTCACCTGTGCAGGGAGCACAGGTAGGACCCATGCCGTGGAGGCTGGTGAGGCGAGTTTTACCCTGAACATCCTCAGTAATGAACTTGAATTTCCTAACTGCAGCTCCATCGTTCCACAAGTCAGCAGGGCTCTCTTCAAAGAACTTGAGGCCATCAACACGAATTTGGCTCCTCAAGTTCTGGTAATTAGTGTTTTCCCAATATCTCTCATATTGAACATTGTCGGTGCTTTCATCTCAGTCAGTCTTTCTTTAAAACCTGAGATCCCTTCTTGCTACTGTTCATCAGGCACTTATGTCAACCAACTGCACTTATGTCAACCACTTATGTCAACCAATAAACCCAAACATTTATTCTTAAAATTCTTTTCCATATAGTCAGTTTATATTGATAAAATTGAATCACGTCTTACTATGACCATTCATTTTCTTTTCTTTTTTAAAAATAGTTTATATATATATATATATATATATATGTATTTCACATCTTTGTGTTCCCTGGGGTTCACCCACCCATTCATTCATTTTCTAATTCAGAGAGGGAGCAGAATACAATTTGTGAAGAGCAATAAGGCAAAGATGCAAAGACCAGCAAAACACTAATACCCGGAGATCAAAAGACTGACCCACTTTTCAGCAGAACGCAGATTTCTGAATTGATTTTCTGGTCTTGCACTGATATCTACCCATTCACACTCTTGGCGGGTGGCTTTCCTCTCCAGTCACAGTGTTCATCCATAATTGTAATTAGGAACACAATGGGTGGCGGGTCTGAGCGTCCCCTTGAGTACAGAACTCATATGCCTTTTTGCCCCAGTTCTTTGTTCATCTTTGAGACAGACTGTCTCTTCCCAAGGATGACACCGAGCCATACATCCAGATACCATTCCTGTGACTATTCCTCACCAAAATACCTTTGCCAGAAGAGGACTGGTGAAGGCAATACTTTAAAAGGAGATAAAAATTAAAAGTTGGGTATCTGATTAATTAAAGCATTTGGTTCCCAAACTCGGCAGCACATTGGAATAACTTGAATATCTTTTTAAAAACAGTTGTTGCCAGTTCCCATACCACATTCTGATTTAATTGGTGTGAGGTTCAACTTGAGTGTCACTATATATAAATAAATAATATATATTTATAAATAAATATATATATAATAAATATAAATAAATAATATATAAATAAATAATATATATTTATAAATAAATATATATAATAAATATAAATAAATAAATATATAAATAAATAATATATATATTTATAAATAAATATATATAATAAATAAAAATAAATAAATAAATAATATATTTATTGTATTTATTTTATATATTATATATATTTAAATATATATATTTAATATTATATAATTATATATATATAAATATATAATATATATTATATATATAATATTATATATATTTAAATATATATTATAAATATATATAATATATAAATATATATATTATATGTATATATTTATTTTTTTTCAGAGTAGGTCTTGCTATGTTGCCTGGGGTAGTCCTGATCCTGTGGACTAAAGCGATGCCCAGGTAGCTGGGATTACAGGTGCCCACCAACGTGCCCAGCTGCTTTTTCAAGACCAGGTCTCGCTATATTGCCCGGGGTAGTCTCGAACCCAAGAACTCAAGCGATCCCTGTCCTCTTGCCTCCCAGTGCTTGGATTACAGGTGCATGCCACCACACCCAGCTTAGAATATTTTAAAACTTCCCAAGTCATCGTAGTATGCAGAAAAGTATGAGATCCACGGAAGCTTCTTGTGGGATGTATTTTAATATCTTGCTATGAATGTGTTCCATTTGCCGATGTTTTGGCCTGGATTTTGCATTTATGTCCATACTAAGTCTTGAACATCACTGATCTTTACCTTCTGGAAGGAAAAGCGCTTTTTCATGCTTCCTAGTTATTTCCACGGGGTGCGGGGAACGAGATGGGAAGAGTAAGTTCACATTCTAAAAAGTGCTGGGGTTAATTTCACTTGGAGATGATTCTCTCAGCATATTTGAGGGAATAATACCTGGATCTTTAGCAGGATATCAGATTATACATGAGGTACCGGAAATGATGACTTTCTGGGTCCACTTTGTGCTAAAGTGCAGTGGGATGCAGCACACTTGACATGAAGATAGTTCACATTCTCCAAGCATAACTCTCCCTTCCTTGTAGACCTTGAGTGTTGGTCTAGAACAGGGAGGAAGGGAAGGGGAGGAGGAGGGGGAGGAGCATGGATTCATTCCTCTCCTTTGCACGACTCATCCCATAGCTCTGTCTTTTCTCTGTAACTCAGCTCTAATAAAGTTCACAAGTGGCTAGCCACCTTGCAGTGTGGCCATTTGGGAACCGCTGCCCAGATGTGGGTGCACTTCTGCTGTGGTGCTCTATGTGGGGGAGCTGAGGGTCAACCTAGCAATTCCTGTTGCGAGCTCTGAGTAAACGAGAACAGAAACATGGTGGGCTGGATTTAGCTCTTCCCTGGGAAGGGGATGGTTTCAATACGCCACGTCCCACACAGACTTTCAGGGGAAGCTTTGAAGAGAACCTTATGCCAGCAGGCTTTTGAGCTGCCCCGGAAGACATGGCTTCTGTTTTGTGCAACTTTGATTCCGGGGGGCCAGGGAAGCGGGAGCAGCAATGCTCCCAGGCTTAGTGGAGGGAGGAGAGCAGGATGCTGGAGGTTCTGGTCCCCAAGAGACAGCCAGAGGAGCAGAGAGCTAAACCCCTAGTGATAAGTGAGTGATAAGTGACACAGATGAGTGTGACTGCTCCTCTGTGTCATTCTAACCCACCTCCTGACTTCCTTTCGGTGGACGATCGATCTTCAGGACAGTATCAGAGCATTTCATCACTCTTCTTCAGGTTGAAAAACAATTAAACCATGCTATGATTCAGGTCTTCTAATGAGCATAGAGAACAGCTTTGATTTTTTTTGCTCTGCCTAGGACCAGCCTGGCTGTGTAGCATGATTGCTCAAAATTTGTGACTTTTCAGTTTGTGTGAGAAGAAAAAGATGAAAATGTAGCAGCTTCTTTCAATATAGATAGTGGGGTTATAGTCTTTGTCCGTGGGATTGTAGACCCAGTGACCACCCAACTGAGCTCGAAAAGGACATTGAGCCCGAAAATCAACATCTGGCTTAAGAATTGACCATGATGTTGATTCCACTTCCTTTACTGTGTCTCTCAGCTCCTCGTGTGATTTGGAATTCAGAATTCTTCAGATTTTAGAGAAACAATATTCATACATCTATGCGCAGTGAGGTGTTCTTACTCATGCTAGTGTATTGAGTTATTAGTATTAGTATTATACTAATAGTATAATAATTAGTACGGAGTTATTAGTATCAGGCTCATACTAACGGAGGTGAAGATGGCAGTCTCTGGTCAACAGTCACTGGAGCCGTGCAAGGTTTCAGGGGAGAGAAGGGCCAAGGGAAGATGATGACTCCAGCAAGGCCTCGTGAGAGTGATGTTCGTGAAAATTGCAGAGAGGGGAAAATGGATGTAAAGACTGTTGACTGCTTAGAGATGAGAGTTGGTGTGTGGTACTAGGAATCCAAAATGAAACAACTTCCAATTTTCAGAACCTTTTGGATTTGAGGTTTATGGGCAGAAATACAGTAGCTTTATAACTGGTAAGTAGGTGACCAAAAGAAAATTACTTTCTCTGCCCAAGCATTAATGTCCCGCCTGTGAAATTAGGAAGCTTGATCAGATTTCTAGAGCTGATAACTCAAATCGCCAGTTGCTTAGTGTTCTGTATAGTAGTTTAAAATGTATTAGTCATGTATTGGATCAAGATTAAAGAAAACAAAATATAATATATATGTAACAATTAAAAATGATGGTCGACGTGGGGAAATACTCATAGTAATAAATGAAAAATGGAATACGGCAGTGTAATATTATGCCATTAAAAAAATGATACTTGTAGCCGGGCACGGTGGTGTGTGCCTATACGCGATAGCTTATGGAGTCGTGGCTGGGTCTGGGGAAAACGGTTCGAGTCCCGCCTGG
>PVHY01011468.1:0-47865 GCA_004024945.1 Uropsilus gracilis
AAAAAAAAAAAAATAATAGTTAAAAACCAAGTCATTGGAGGCAGACAGTTGGCTTGAATTCTGTCTTTACTTCTTACTCACTTTTGTCTTGGCTAGATTCAGTCCATTGGGTTATTGTTATAGAGTACCTTTAAGCGGGGCTTCTTTCTCATCACTTTGGAGGCTGGAAGCCCAAGATTAAAGCACCAGCACTTGGTGTCTGATGAGACATATGCTTAGTTCATAGCCATGCTCTTTTCACATCTCACGTGGTGGCAGACACAAAGAAGTTCTCTTGTGTGACTTATAGGACACTAGTTGTATTCATGAGGGTTCCACTCTTGCTACCTCATCATCTCCTAGAAACTCCACCTTACAATATCATGACATTGGGATTTAGGATTCACATATGAATTTTGGAGCAAAAGAACATAAAAAAAAAAAGATGTGGATATAGCAACTCTGGGGTAGGAACTGTGGAGGAGCTGTCTGAGGAACCTAGAAAAAAAATGGAGAGCAGAGGAGAAGAAAATGGAAGCAGGACATTCACTTATATTTTGTCAGGTAAGAAATGAAAGTTTTGGTTAAGTACGTCTGAACTACCAGAGGGACATACTAATATTAAGGTTACTATTGGTTGTTATCTTCAAGTTAACTGCAGTTGGGTTATCCTGCATTTTTATTTGCAAAATATGTCAATCCTAAGAAGGGCAATGGAAGAAACTGCTTCCTATGTGGGATGAGTTTAAGCTACCATGTGTATGTGGGAGTGGGGTGGTGTTTGTGACATGACTGGGTTGATAAGAGATTGGTTGGTAGAACAGTGGGAACCAGCAGTTCTATTACAAACTCAATACCCAAGCTGAAGGACATATCCAATGAGAGATGGCTGATGGGGAGAAACTTTCATAAGATGGAAAGTTTGAGATAATAAGCCAAGAGTCAGCCTACGTTTAAGTGAGATTCTGTGAAAATAAGTTAGAAGGAAGAAGGCCGAATGGTGAGAGGACTTGGGGGGGGACTCCCTAGAGGAGGTGGCACTGTGTTGGTGGTACTGCCAAAGTTGTTCCAGGTTAGGGCAAGAGTCCAACCAACACTGTTCAATCCCTGCTCTGCCCCAAAGGGTCTTAGAGGATCATGAGCATGGGGTTCTTGCAGCATGCAAATAAGCACATAGAACAAAGAGAACTTCACTCACACCATATGAAATCTTTGCAAACTCTGACTTTAACATCTGGGATGTGTCCACATACCATTCTAAACCACAAAGTGGCCATTACTGTAGAAATCACCCAGTTGTACGAAGCTGTGACTTGCTGGCTAGACTTGGAAAGGCCGTGGAAGGCATCTCTTTGACTTCTGCCTGGAAAAGGAAACAGCAGGCCACAGAAGGAGTCTGAGAAGGTTCCTGATGGCAGAGGACAGGTGAAGAGCAGAAATCCTTGCAGGTGAGAGAGGGCAGCAAACATCAGAATGCCCATCAGCTGCAAGGAAAAAAAAGAGACAAATGACTTTCTGGGCACCGGTTCATAGGTGTCCAAGATTGCCTGGGGATGTTTTAATGCTTTAAAACAAAGAGGTTAGAGAAACAGTTTTTGGATTCTTGGGCATATGACCTACTCTTGGCTTTGCTCCTCCTGCCACTCATACTTGTCACCCACCCCCAGACCTTCCCATGTCAGTTCCATTCCCTCCTCCAACTCTGGTGCTCAAGTCCAACATCCTCTGTTCTGTCTGCCTCTTCTGTTATGTAGATCTACTGAACCAACCAACTGCACACATGCAGCCTGGCTTCTCAGTCAAACAATCAATAAGGTATTGAACCTGCAATAATGCAGCAGATGAACCCAAAGGGTTTCTTTTATGAAGCAAGTGCAGGACACTGGTTGTCCTGGGACAAAGAATGTATATCGTGAAGCATGACCAGCAATACCTGGGGGCCACTGATGAATGCCTGGCTTGCAGAGATTGATCAATAAAATGCCTTGTTGATAAAATTATAGCAATGGGGAGGAACTGAGAGCATGGTTCGATTACATTATCAGGTGATCAAGCAGATATCTGGTCAACAGGCTCATACTCCCTAGAGCCTCAATGATACAGCATACTTTTAATTTCACCCACCCCCTTTTCCTTGTCCTCCTACCTCATGTGGCTAATGCTATATTAAAACAGTCAGATCTCACACCTCTTCAACAGCAAACTTGCCATAGTAACCTGCTCCAGATTGTTCATCAGTGTGTGGTTTCTCACACACCACTGTGAGGGCCCCTCTGCCTTCAAACCCAGTGTGCCTTCCACACAGGTCCTCCCACCGAGAGCTGGAGTCCAGGCTTGCCCAGTGGAGGCAGCCCTTTCCATGCATTTGCATCCCTGGCACCTGGCAAGTATTCAGTAAATTAAACCACTTAAGAGATGACAGAGAAGGTGCACACGTACATGTCACTCCGCAGCAAATATTTTCTCACCTTCAGGTCAGACCACCAGCTGTCACAGGTCCATCCGGGGGTCATGTGCATAGACTATGGCCACAGAGGCTGCCCCAACTGCAGCACAGCCTGTGCTATGTCCCACATACTGCCACTTCCCTTACCCCAGGGTACTTTATCCCCAAGTGGAATCGCACCATCAGTGAGTCCTCCATCTCCACAACTCAAGTTGTGTGGGTCCCTGCATGCCATTTAGTGCGTACCTTGTGCAACCTTCATTTCCAAACAGCTGGGATTCTACTGCCTAATTTGCACACAATTTATCCATGTTCCAGACCTTCTTCTTGACAAAACTATATTTTGTCTATTGCTAGGTGTTGTTTTAATGACCAGTTTAACAGAAGATGAGTCCATGTGCCATAGTCTCTGAGCCTGGTACCTTTCTGGGACACATTTTTGCTGACTCTCTGGAAGTGGAAGTTTGGTGACTGGCCCATGCTTACAGCAGTGGGCTTGGGACAGGTGCAGTCAGTACTTTCCCTGGGTCTCTCAGTTTCTGGTCTGTTCTTTCAGCCCCAGTGTGGTGGTCTGGTGTGAGACTAAGGTCAACAGGGTTAGGGAACCTGGGCATGCACGCGCGCGAGCGAGCAAGCGAGAGAGACAGAGAGACACAGAGATAGAGAGACAGAAACAGAGAGAGAGAGAGAGACAGAGAGAGACAGAGACAGAGAGAGAGAGACAGAAAGAGAGAGACACAGAGAGAGACAGAGAATACCCCAGTCAGGCTATCTGGGCAGACCTTTCCCCATGAGACTAGACCAGAACACTGGCAACCAGAAACATGGTTAGGACCCCAGGGGTACATGGATCCCCCTGAGTCTGAATTTAATCTGTACAACCAGACTGCAGAGTAGCTCTGAACTGAGACCTGGGCCCTCCCAGAGTTGGAATCAGGCTACACAAGAACCCAGGTGTAGAGCTGAGCACTGATAAGCCTAATTCTGTTTTCATTCTCCTGACTCTTTCTTTTGAATTGCACTGATGGTGGGCAATTCTTGGGGAGCAAACAGTACAAAGGGGTTGCAGTGTTCCTGTAGAGTGATCCTTGAATGCAGGGCCAGAGGTAGAAGCCAGGGAGGTCAGCAGCAGCCTCTCAAGATGTAGCACATGGAGGCAGCCTGAGGCCCAATGGTCTTGGAAAGCCCAGCTATTTATGTCAGCCCCTTGTTCCTCCCAGTGAGAGGCCTGCCCATGGCTTTTTGGATTAGATGAGGTCAATTGCTAAAAGTCCCATATACTATACTTGGCACACAGGAAAAGCCAGTATGTGATAACTTACATTAGTGGTAGCAGTAATAGGCCATAATAATATATAGTACAGATCAAATATTTAATTAATCATGGCTGTTATTATACTTAATAACTTATTAGACAGCTGCTTTCATTGATGGAAAAACACCCAGTAAAAGGTAAGAAGACTGGAATTCTTGATAGTGCTACACTTGGAGAAAAGTTTGTTTTCTCCTTATAAACTGGACTGGAAAACTTAGAAACTGACTGGTAAACTGCACTGATTATGTCAGTTTATCAGGGAGAGAACTTACCCCTGGGGCAAAGACACTGGAGAATGAGCAACACCTTCTGAAGGAAGTCACTGTGTTTTGAATGCGGAGAAGACAAATGCATTTCAATATCAGGAAGAATGAAAGGATTCCTCGGAGCCATCTCACCTTCTAAAACAGAAGAAGAGTTCAATGTGTCAAACCAACTGCAGAGGAGCACAGATGTGCTCAATGAAGAGGGAAAAGTGGGACAGTAATCTGGGTGTGATGCAGTACTATAGAGTATGGGCCTTCCTGGAACATAATTGCCAAATGTCTGGAGTCAGAGCTAGGAAAAAAGTACAAATACGAGCACGTTGTCAGAAAGACCAGCTCTGAGTTCTGACCTTCCCATTTCTTTGACATTTCCCTGATCTGAGCCTCAGTTTACTAAAATGTAAAAAACATCACCAGAGAGTGGTACATGGAGATTATTCAGTGTCTGTGAATCTCCTGTCCCTTTTCTATACAGAATATGCATGAATACGTGACAGCAGCATTTACTTATTTATTTTTTAACTGAAGTACCATTGTTTTACATCCATGTTAGTGTTTTGAAAGTACAGGATTTCCTCCCTCAGGTGAAGTCACTCCCATCTTCAAAGAACCCAAAGTCTCCTCCACAGTCCATTGTGCTCTCTCCCTCCCCCATGCCCTTTTTGTTCTCTCCCACCCCACTCTATGCATGCCTCAGATCTATGGTCAGCTTCAAGGGTTGGTTTTAATGTTTGTCTTGGTCTGACGCTTTGTATGGTTTCTCTCTATTCTACACAGAAGTGACACCATCCTGTTTTTATCTTTCTTCCTAGCTTATTTTGCTTAGAATAATCCCTTCTAGCTCCATTCAAGGTGCTGCAAATGGTATGAGTTTATCTTTTTAATCACTGAGTAATACTTCATTGTAACAACATTTTTTAAGCAGGTATTTTTTTATCCAATGTTCACAAAACTAGAAGCATCTGATTTTATACTTGTGGAATAGGAAGCTCAGAGAAATAAGCTGATCAACAAAAGTCACCTAGTTGGAGAAACAGACTATTTTCACACCTCCTGGACTCCCATGTCTAGAGGGTCAGTCCACACTTGCTCTCACTTCCTACAAGTGGCTTCATTTGAAAAGAACTTTTATCCTTGTCTCATCTATTCTTACCATGATTAAAAGTCATCAGAGAAAGAAATCAAAGTTGAGTGTTTTAAAAACTGCATGGGCAAGGCTTTTGTTTTTGTTTCCTCAATAAGTCAACAACTGCCCCTAACATCTAAACCCAGATGAAATGTTCACAAGTCGCCTAGCTGGTTCACCATAGAACAGACACTGCACCCCTGGGGAAATAGGCACGGGTTATCTTCTATCAGCACTGCCCAAGAGAAACACCGTTCACACTACAGGTAATAAAAAAATGTTCTAGTTTTCACTTATTTAAAAGTAAAGTTAAACGATAAAATTTGT
This sequence comes from Uropsilus gracilis, assembly GCA_004024945.1. Taxonomy (NCBI): domain Eukaryota; kingdom Metazoa; phylum Chordata; class Mammalia; order Eulipotyphla; family Talpidae; genus Uropsilus; species Uropsilus gracilis. The sequence continues at coordinate 5,460 of PVHY01011468.1, forward strand.
TTTGTGATATATCTTCTGTAGCCTATTACATCTAAAACACCACCTGTGTGTGAAACTATTTTCAGAATGGAAAGGAAACAGAGTGTGTCTAAGCAAATTGCTGAGTCCCTTTATAACACCTAAGAAAGTACTTTTTTATGCCAGTTAGGGTTATGTAAGACCACTGAAAAAAAGGTGTGTTCTTGAATTCTGCTTCACACAGATTACACTGAGTCCACCTAGCAACATATTCTAAGGCCTTGCAAGCCACATCATCCTGATCCAAGAACTCAAAGTATTATCATTCACTATGGAATGAGATCTTCAACCTGAACCTTCTAGAATATGCATGGCCTCTTCCTTTGGACATCTCAATTCATAGTGCCTATTTCTTTTTCCTGAGCAACCTGCCATACCTGATTCCATGATGCCATGGGATTAAGGTCCATAAATCCTTGAAAAACTCCTTTATGGAACTGGTTCGTCACCTCCTCTGCAAGGTTAACCAGGTGGCACCAGGTTACATAGTAGGTGAAGCTGGTCCCAACTATGGAGAGCTACAGTGTGGAGAAGAGAGAGACATCAGATGGCTCCTGAGGTAGTAGCCATTATAACTATAGGACTTGGAGTAAAAATTCCCGAGAAGAGCACTAAAATGAATATATTCGACCTCACATGCTATTCTGGCATTAACATGATAGAGAAAACATGAATAAATATTTGAATTAGCTAGTATATAATTAATCTCCCATTGCAGTTATTTTTATTTTCAGGTAAGAACTTGGTTATTATTATTCATGAAGAAAATTTATGGAAGGCTACCTCCAACCAGTTCCTTGGTTTTCGCCAATAGTTGTGGACGCCCTTCTCAATCATGCTGTAGAGCTGAAAACTGAAGTGAATCAGGCTAAGCACAAGCAAGAGCAGCTGTAAAAGAAATATCAACAAAATAGATAAACAGAGATGCTGATAAACTGCTCCCTGAAAATATGAACCCCTGGTCAGCTCCCTTACCAATCATCTTTTCAGTAAATATAATGTAAGTTAACTTTTTTTTTCCCTACAGAGTTGTGATGAAACATATAATCAGTTTTCTCACACAAGTGAAATCTTCTAAAGCTCCCATATAAGCAATGAAGTAAGATCTGTTTATGACCCTCTCATTGATGAGTTACCTGTCATTTTGACCTTTGCTCATTCAGAACAAAAGGGAGATGATACACAGGCATGGTGGGATGCAAACCTGTCTGAAGCCAAGATAGTTCCAGAGAGTCTTTATGGGGCCTTTGAATTAGCACATTTAAGTAAAAAAAAAGACTATTGGGCCTTGTTCTTCCCTCTGAGGAAGAGTGCTGGCACTGGCACAGCTGACATTTCAAACCAATGAAGGAGGGAAGGGACAGTGTGTCAACACTAACTCTTTAGGGCAAGAGCATCAAACTGAGAACTGCTTTTTAAACTGGATGAGATGAATGGGAGGGTATTTGTTCAGTCACGCTGTGAAGAATGATATTGGGTTACTAAAAACACCCCCAAGCTCCCTATGTGCACCTACTACCCTGCTCCTGTGACCTGGTTTATCATAAAGCATTCTGGGGCTTGTTGTTGGTCATGAGCCTAAATTCAGATTCAGCCATGAATTTATGAGGAACTGAAACCACTTACAAAGGCTTTGATGTCCCTTCTCTACATTTTGTTGAATGCAGCTCATCCTTTCCTATAGCAAAATAATATTCCATGGTGTGGCTAGACCACATCTTCTTGATCCGATTGTCCATAGATGGCTGAAGGGCATCCAAGGCTGCTTCCATGTCCCAGTTAATATTACAATGCTGATACAAATATGGAATAGATGGAATTTTTCTGTTGATGGTTTCACATTCTGCTCACTTTTGTCCAAAGTGTCATTACAGTGGTATATAGTTCTTCTATCTTTAAGATTTTTGAGGTAAATTCAGATTGCTTTTCATAATGGTTGCCCCAGTACATACTCCCACCAACAGTGTAGAAGGGTTCCTTTTTCTCTGCATCCTCTCCAGCATTTGTTAGTGGGGGTCTTTTTATTATGTGCCATTCTCATGGTTATGAGGTGGTATCTCATTGTAACTTTAATCTCTATGTCATGTGGAAGAAGTGATGATGAACATTTCTTTCATAAATCTTTTGACCTTCTGGCTATCCTTTTGGATGAATTGTTTGCTTATATCTGTTATCTATTTGTGAATTGTATTAGGATTCTACATAGAGGATATTAATTCTTTATCAATTATATATTGGTACTTTCTACTATCAGTAGGGAGATACTATTATCCATCTTGTACTTTTTTGATGTATAGAACCTTATTTATGTATTTTTGCTGTATCAAATTCTAGTTTTTTATTAGCATTAACATTGGTTGTAATTTTCTTACACCATTGTTCTTTTTTGTACAATGTATGATGATTGTAATCCCCATAAATCTTCCACATCACCTGTAGTTCACCATAGTCCCTTATGCTCCTCCCTCTCCCATTCTGACCTCTCTGCTTCTCCCTCCCCAGCTACATATCTCAGATCTATAATTTCTCTACCAGTTTTCTCTTTTTTCTGACCCTGGTTTTGATTTCCCTATACCATCCTGTAAGTGAAATCATCTGATATTTTCCTTTTCTTTCTGACATTTCACTGAGCATAGTTCCATCCAATTCCATCCATGTTGATGCTTTAAATGGCATGAGCTTATCTTTTTGATGATCAAGGAATATTCTGTTGAGTGCATATATTTGTGTGTATGTGTGTGTCTGCATGTGTGTGCATACACACCACATCTTTTTGATCCATTCATCTGTCTTTTTGGCATTTCATTTTCTTCCATATCTTAATCTTAGTTATTGGGAATAATACTGCAATAAACATAGGAGTACTTTTACTTCTGAGTTAATATTCTGTATCCTTTGGATAGATTCCTAGGAGTGAATTGCTGGATCATATAGTAGCTCCATTTTTAGTAATCTGAGGGTCCTTCACAAAGTATCCCATAGTGGTTGGACAGTTTACATTCCTATCAGCAGTGTAGAAGGATTCCTTTTTTTTCTGTATCTTCTCTGTTATTTGTTGTTGTCAGATTTTTTTAATATGGACTATTCTAATTGGTATGAAGTGGTAGTTCATTGTAGTTTTGATTTGCATTTCCCTGATGATAAGTGATGTTGAGCATTTTTTATATTCATGTAGCCATTTGCAAATTATACTATAAAGCCATAATGATTAAGACGATGGTATTGAAACAAAACAGACACATACATCAATGGTATAAAATTTAAAACCCAGAAATAAAGCTACATATATATATTCAACTAAGTTATGACAAAAGAGCAAGGAATATGAAATGGAACAATGGTAGTCTCTTTAATAAAGGGTTCCAGAAAAACTGGACAGCTACATGAAACAGATTAAAACTAGACTACTACCTTACACAGAAACCAAAATGGATAAAAGACTTGAATATAAGCCCTAAAAACATGAAATATATTGAAAAAAACATAGGTAAAACACTCCATTAGACTTGTCTCAGAAACATCTTTGAGGACTCATCTTCAGAAGCAAAGTAATTGAAGGAAAAGATAGACAGTTGTGACTAATGAAACTCAACAGCTTCTGTAAAGCAAAAGTGACAAAAACCAAAATGAAGATATTACTGAATGGGAATATACGTTTGCACTCCATACAACTGATAAGGGACAGATATGAAGGATTTGCAAAGAGCTCATGGAACTCAACAAAAACAAAGCAATCAAGCTAGTTGAAAAAAAATGGGCAGAGGAGCTAGAAATATACTCTAAAGTCCAAATTACATTATTTTATTTTATTACTTATTTTCCTCCAAAGGGTTCTCTGTTTGTGTTGTTTGCTATTTGCCAAATCATTTGCCCTGAATTTCACTTCCTTCATGCTCTGCGATTCCACTGAGTCAAGGTGAGTTTCGGGATTTGTTTTGTTCCCCTGGTCTGACATTTGCACTGTGTGCTTCTGACTCCTCACTTTCAACTTTTAATGTGTTCTGATAAGGACAGATTTTTAAATATGTCTTTGCATCTATTGGAATAATCAGTAGGCTAGAGTTGATGAGGAGAACCAGGGTACTGGGCACCAAAGGATCATTTCTATTAGACTCAAGAATTTCAATTTCCTGTGCTATGGTGCTAAAGTTGTGGATGTGTCTACAATGATGTTCTCCTCTAGACCAGCCACTCATTCTCAGTGTGTTTTATGGCTCATGTCCACTTCCATTCCAGACTATTTTTTTTTTTTTTGAGACTAGGTCTTGCTATTTTTGCCCATGGAACATCAGGTTCATGTTGCCCGGGGTACCATGGACTCAAGCGATCCCCAGCCTCAGCTTCCCAGGTAGCTGGGATTACAGGCATGCACCACCACACCCAGCTATTTTTTGGGATGAGATCTCGCTGTTTTTGCCCCAAGTGGGAACTCAAACTGTGATCCCTAGCCCCAGCCATTCATAGGCTGAAGTTTACAGGCACAAGCCACCATGCTCGGCTCTCATTCCAGACTACTCTTAAGCGCTAGATATAGCATTGGGCATGAGTTGTGGCTGATAGGTGATCATTGCCTGGGAGTTGTTCTCTTTTTCACCCCAGCAGAGAGTCTTATCCTGGGATGTCCCTGCCTGTTTTGGTGGGTGCTGAAGTTCTACTGTATTTAAATGTTTCTCTTTGGGAGATGGCAGGTGTTTGGGCTATCTCAGCCTGGCCTTGTAGCAGTGTCCTCTTTTTTAGGGATGTTCAGGGGCTCTACCTGATTTAGGCTATCATTATTATGTATTAAAGAGCCTCACTCAAGCCAGTAGTCCTTGCCCTGTCTCTCTACCTCTCAAGAAATAGATGTCCTATCTCGGGTGCTTCCCTGTGCATCCCCTTATTCAGTTTTGGTCTTAGGAGCCCTAATGTTTGTGTATAGGCTAGTCAATAGCTATAGTGGGTTCTGCACAACTCTTCTTCCTCTTAGTGGATTTTACCGCCTCATTATCACTCTAAAGTTCATTTAAAGTTCTTCCTACCCTTTCAGATGGACTCATATTGCTGTTATGTGTTATCAGTTTTACTCTCAGGATTTTTTGCTGTTGTTGTTGTTTTTACTTTGTCATATAACAGTTTTATTGTGAGCATCTGGAGGAGGCAAAAGCATCATCATCACTCTGCTGCCCTCTTGTCAGACTCCCCATTACTGCTTATCTTTTGTTTGGTTTGGTGTCCAAATTGTGTGCCTGATCTCCCACCCACACAGGCATAGCTCTGAGGCCCTGTCACGGTCCCAAACTGGAACAATTCACTCAACTTTCCTAGAGTCTAAACCACACAAAGACCCTTCTCTTCACTCTCAAGGCAAACAAAATGTGCTTTACCTGGAATGTCAGCAGACCTTAGTTCCTCACAGCAAAAAGGGCAAAATTCAGAAAATTTCTTCGGAGAAGTTTGGAATACCTTTCCATGAATATATTCCATCTGACTAAGAACCATCATGCTGAAAATTTGTATCCAAATTCGTATTTTGAGACCTTTATCCCCTTGTCCCCATCATGTACTCTATAGAAGTAATTTAGGTAAAAGGAGTTTAATGGTGGGCCCCCTATGATGGAATAAAAGCCTTCGTAAGAAGTAGAAGAGATACCAGGGACCATTCTATTCCCACCGTGAGGACACAGGGAGAAGAGCCTCTGTGAGCCAAGAGGAGAGGTCTCACTAGCACCTGACCATGCCATCATGTTAATCTCAGATTTCCAGTGTTCAAAACTGGAAAAAATTTGTATCTGGAATACAAGCCCTCATGAGTATTTCCTCATGGCTAGTAATATCCATGGGAAGGATTTTGTCTGTATACAGTTCCAATATTCCTACTCCTATAGTTCTACATTTGTTTTAGTCAGACATGTGTGTTTCCCACTTGGGGAGATGAGGCCTTCTTCACCTTGTTCCCATACCTATTAAGGTGCTTGATAGGAATATGACAGAGTCTGTGGAGAATGGGTGAGTAGGGCTAGAAGGCCCAGGCCTGGTGAAGTCACTGCTCTGGGAGCAGCCCAGGGGCTAATAAACTCACCTCGGGAAGCAGGAGGTTGTACCACAGGGCTGAGTCACTGTAGAAGAGGGTGAAGGACTCCACCAGAGTGGACAGGCTGAGTACCCCTGTGGGGAGCAGTTCTGCACTCAGGGACACACTTGATAAGAGCCAGGTAGGAGGATTATAGAGAGAGAAGTGCACTGACACAGTCCTGGTGCTGTCATCAAGCCATCGCCTGGCCCTGAGATTTGTCAGGGCCTCATGCACTGCAGGTCTGCAAAAGCAGAACAAGTCAGAGAGGCAGGAGGGCTTTGCAATGAGCCTCTAGCCAGGCCCTACCCAGGACACTAGGTATAGGCCCCAAGGCTCATAGGGCTGCTCAGGTGGCCTTCTCTGTGAACCCCTCAACATTCACTGTCCCTCTCTCCTTGCCCGGGGATGACCCAAGGCAGAGAAGACCCTAGATCACCAATAGGTACAATGGGTTGACATTTCTACCTCTCCACAAGGACTCTAAAACATTCATTTTCCTTTTTTGTTATGAATTCCATCCTCGGGCATAAACTACCTCTTCCCAATCTGTATTTAGTAACAACTAAGTTCCTTCTTTTGGTGGTTGTTGTTCATGTTATTCTAAGGCACATTCTAATGCCAGAGTAGACAGAGGCTCTGAACATACTGTAGTTACACATGGACCTACTATGTCAGCTATGGAGTGTCCTCTCATCTCAGAGGTCAGTGATACAACTGGATATTAGTACAGCCTCAGGGAAGTGTACAATGGGTAGGAAGAATTTTGGTGGCCATATGGGTGCCAATTCATGCCTGAGACTGATGCTCAAGGTCAGAGGGACAGAAGTGGGGCTGACCTATTTCATATAGTCTCTTTAGTGAGGACTGAATGTGATCATGTGAAAGCCCAGTTTAGCTCAAAGCCAGAACATGACAAATACCCACTATTTGTTTCAATGATATCCAGGCTTTGTAGCAAGTCCTGTTCAGCTCATCCCTCTCATTCACTTAGAGTCTGGAGGCCTGAGTTTGCATCTTACTTTCATCATTGCTGTCATGCCCTTGCTCTTGCCCTGGAATGTTGTTCCACCTCACTTGCAGCTAGCATCTGCTGGAGCGTAAATGGAATCAATCACCTGAATCACACTGACCTTGTGCTCCCCAAGCTGAGCTCACAGGTCTCTCTGCAGTCACTGGAGCCATTTAAGGTCACCCTTTGGATCTCTGGGTCCATGGAAGAGGAGGTTTTATAGCCTCCAACTGTGAGGTTACAGGTAGGAAGCAAGTCTTCAGTAAGTGTTGATAATGGACTGGGAAGCTGGAGAGTCAGATGCATACATCAATGTCAGCACTGTATCTAGGATCTTTGAGCCTGGCTGCAGGTGAGCACACATGCTATTCTGGTGGTTCCCTGCCGCTCAAAGTGCTCCTCAGGATACCTTGGCTCTCACTGGCACTAGAAGGATGATGAGCGTTCTAGCAACCAAGGATTGGCCCCTGCTTACCTACCAGTCTGGGCTGGGACACCAGAAAGTTTTCCCTTATAGGTGACATATGTGAAAGCTTTTCTTGCACCTCCCCCGCAAAGCAAAGATATATGACTAGTCCCATTTTAGATACTTAGAATTATCCTAATTTTCTATAGGATACCAGGTCTCCACAAGGTCAAACAGTGAATTGAGTAAACTTGCAGCAGAAGGCCAGGGTAGGCAGAGGCTCTGGACATATTTTGGAAGAGCAAAGGGTGGGAGACCAAGGCTCCAGTTTTCTCAGTCTTAGCATTATTTCACATCATCGTCAGGCTGTTTCCTTTCTACCCAAAGAGTCAGAATTTCCTTATCTACTGTTTAGTCCTTTCTGATGCAATGTATTTCCAGAAGCACAAAGAAAGAGAGAACCTTACCTCACATGAGTTATCTGGAAGGACTTTTAGCTGTTTAATGACCAAAGTGCCTAATTGGTAGCACTTTCCTCCTAGAGCCCCAGGCTGGAAGGAAGAAAACTCATTAACTAGACATAAAGCCAGTGTGTTATCCAGTAGTGCTAGCAAGGTGTGGACTGCTCTGATAACTTTAACCACCAACTTAGAGTACAGATTTTTAGTTTCCTTTTAACACATTCTAAGGACTTAACCGATATCCAAAGAAAAAGAGCATGTACTTCCCCAGTCTGGAAAATGGCTGATGTAAACGGAGTTTTCATAATTTAATGACATCTTTTTATTTTTTTCTAAAAATTTTTCCAGAGTCATCCCGTGCAGCTACATAGAATTCAACAAAAGTAGAAATTAGAAATGAAGTTCTTTTCTATACAGCAAAAGAGACAACAGGAAAAACAAAAAGAAGTTCAACTGAATGGGAAAAAGTCTTTGCCCTCCAGAAGAATGGTAAGTATTTAAGAAATACCCAGAAGGAACTCACATAACTAAACAAAAACAAAACAAGAAGTCCAATCAAAAAATGGGGAGAAGAACTAAAAAGACACTTCTCCAAATAGGAAATACAAATGACCAGCAGGCACATGAAAAATTGCTCAATGTCACTAGCAATAAGGGAAATGCAAATCAAAACCACAATGAGATACCACCTTACACCAGTAAGAATGGCCCAGATCCAAATAACGGGCAACAACAAGTGCTGGCGTGGATGTGGAGAGAAAGGAACACTCTTACACTGCTGGTGGGAATTTAAACTGGTCTAGCTACTATGGAAAGCAGTGTGGAGGACCCTCAAATTAATGAAAATGGAACTACCATTTGACCCAGCAATTGCTCTCTTGGGAATCTACCTAAAGGAGACCTCAATGCTTGTACAAAGGGACACCTGGGCTCGGATGTTTACTGCAGCATTATTTGTAATTGCAAGGACTTGGAAGTAACCTAAATGTCCCAAAACAGATGACTGGATGAAAAAGATATGGTATTTATATACAATGGAATATTACTCATCAATTAAAAATGACAAATTTGATGATTTCATGGTAACTTAGAAGAAATCATATTAGCAGAAACAAGTCAAAAAGAAAAAGACAAAAACCAAATGGTTTCACTAATATATGAGATATAGGAAAAAATTAAACAAAAGCCATGAGGAAAAGTCAAAACAAGCTAACAACCAAACTAAGTACACAACTTGGAGCAGAGGGGAGAGGGTAGAATGGTCAGGGTAGGTAGGTGGGGGGGGGTGTGAATCCCTGGATTACAAAGATGTGAAATTTATATACCAATAAATCATTTTAAAAAAGAAATGAAGCTTTTGAGGAAGGCATGGCAAAGTAAATTAGCTGAAAAATAAAAGTAAAAAATAAAAGATTGACAAAGAATGGAGTCCTAGTACAAAATGCAGGTTTACTGAGAAATTTCTTTTAGAACATGGACAAGACTTGCCTCCTTTCGGAGGTTTTCTGAAATGCCTCATCTCAGCTATTTTCTCTTCCTTTTTTTAAGGTGCACCTGTGACACCCATGTCACAGTAATTTGCTTGGTAGCCAGGTTTCTATTTGCCCCAGAGCTCCTGTGGATTGCTCATCCTTGTAACTGATTCTGTCCAGCTCCATTCTAACAAATACAGGAGTCTGGAGAGGGTTGCAAAGCTGAGGGGTATTAAGGATGGGATGAAGTCAGGCAGGTAGAAGGAGGAACAGGACACTGTGATCTACCCTCTACACCCCCACCCTCCCACAGGAAGCTGCTGGCTGACAAGCAGCAATCATCCAAGAGCCCGAAGAGTTACAGGTCAAGTATTTTTATCAATTTCACCCCACATGGCTTTTGTGTGTGACTGCACACTCAGGGGGTAACAGAAGCTCACTTGTGTATGTGGAGAGTTGGCCGAGGGGCTCACCCCATATAAGCCATCCAGCAGTCGGGTCAGGCTCCACTGCCACCAGTCATCTACACTTCTCAGGTCACCTGAGGAGCTTAACACAGAACAGAAACAAAGAGTTATGCAATATGTAGTTCAGGTGGTGCACAGGAATCAAACCCAAAACAGGTGCAATGTGAAGTACGAAACCCTAAAATAAAGGTTGCTTTTTAGCATTGGATAAAAGGATGGAATTCTGGAAAAACATGTGTCTACTCACTCAACAAATGGAATCATTCACAACTCACTGGTAAGCATGCTTCTAGGTATAGGGGAAACAAAAATCAAATCCCTACCTCTCGTGGGGAAACAAATAACAAATAAGCAAAACAGATACTATCCCAGTGATAGATATTAAGCAAGAGAAAGGATAGGAAATGGGGGGTAGAAAGGTGAGATTTAGTTCAAGTACCCATGGACACTTCAGCATTAGATGACATTTCAGTAAAGACCTGAAGACACTGATGGAGTGGGTCACGTGGCCACTGGAAGGAAGCTGTTCAAAGTGTGGGGGCTATGAAGGTAGGCAAAGATAGGCTGGGCATGAGTCCAGATGGCTACAGAAAAGTGTGGATGTTCATGTGACTGAGATGAGCACAGAGTAAACTGGGAAGCAGAGAAGAGGAGGAGCTGGGACTCACAGGGAGAGATATAGTCCCTTCTCTGAAGGTAGCACTAACTTTTGTTTCACCAGCTCCCCACCTCCCAAGAAAGTAGTAGAACAACAGCACATTCATTGCCAGGACAAGCCTTAGATGAAAAAGCACAAAATAGGTGCAGTGCTTGCACACAGTACAGTATCGATAAATGCAGCTGTTTTCTTGCCAATTAACTCATTTATTGCCCTTATTAGTAATGTGTTTCAATTTGCAACAAGAAACGAATTTACAGAGAACATTGTAGCCATGTCAAAATGACATGATTTTTAGCTTTCTCAAAACTATGTAAAAAAATCTATGTGTATAGCAGCATTGGGAGCAGATATGTGCTTCTGAGCTGTAGCAAAGAATAAAAAGGAAGAAGTTGAATTTCCTTACAGAAAGCAAAGTAGTTCTCTCCTAGCTCTGAGAATCTTCCTCACATGTGGCTTCATATTAAGAGACAGAACACAGCCTGGGGAGTTATTTCATTCTGCTCTCTCTCCAAGAAAGATGGAGAATAAAATGCTTCTCAGAAGAAGCAATATTGGAAAGCAACTAGAAGGTAAATAAGGACAAACACAAATACAAAAAGTTGGCAATCAAATGCATTTAACACATTTACATTGATACATTTAATTGTCCTGTCTGTCCCAGCAACCAAAGTCAAGCCAAACTAAGAGTGAAGTGACAATGGGTTCCTTAAGTGATGGCATAGTTTTGTTACAATAGATTTGGGAGCAAAGTTGGACTCTCAAATCTCTACCAACTCATGAGAATTGATTGTAAGAATCACTCCCTGACTTGATGTTCAATGACAGCCTTTTGATGACAAGCTGGTAGTATAAAATGGAATATGGTGGGAACATTTACATAACAGGAAGTGGTAGCATATTACATAAACTTATGCTTTTGTTCCTGAAGAGTCAGTTGATGAACATTTATTTCTCAGCACACCATAAGACTGTGTTACAGGCAAGTGTGTCCAGTTGACATTCTACTGGTGATCAAGGGCAGATTTTGGAGATAAGTTAGAAGCACTTTAAAATCTGATAGTTCTGATAAGAACTGGATAATGTAAAAAAGAAAGAAATCAAAGACAAAGAAATGCTATGTTAGTGATATGTTAGAATATCAACCAACAATTTATGTGTACGAAAAATGTGTTTTAAAATATCTATGATGAAGCCATGCCCCTCCCCCAGCCATATGGCTGTACATCCGGGATCCTGGGACATCAGGGCCCCTTTGCCAGTGAGGAGCCAAGGCAGCGAGGAACCCCTGTGCCAGAGAACCTGGGAAGGGGACTTGGGTAGGGTGGAATTTTAGCCCTGCCCACCAGCAGATGATGGCACAGAGCAGTCATCTGCCAGCCAGAATAGGAAAAAGCATGGTTCGGTCAAGCCTTGGTCAAGGCTTGGTACTGTGCCTGCCTGGTCATCCAGGTCCTGCCTCCATGCACAGAGGTACCAGTACACAGGTGGGGGTGGGAATAACCCTTCCATTTCACTCTCACTCCAGCTAATCTTCAGGAGGAGGAACATAAATAATAAAAACACCATCACAGAATAGGTGGGGGACCACAATAAAAATCCAGCCCAGTGTGAGCTGGACACAGGAGATGGAACATTGAGAGAACCAGTGCATGTAAGACTGTGGAGAAACAACCATGGAAACACGAAGTCACGAATTCACACTTATCTGCTCACCAGGTCTAGAAGAGCCAAACCTCATTTCTGAGATGCCATCTAGGAGAGCAAGGTGCCCTTCCCCACATCATGGGAGAGGGAGGTCAAAGAGTGAGGCCATTGGCCCCACAGCAAAGCTGCAAACTGAGGCAGAAGAGATGATCTACAATAGCTACTCACAGATGCCTGTCTCCACAGAGAAACTTCTTCAATAACACTAGCCAGGGGTGAGGCTCCCTAAGCAGAAACCAGAACTCTAAGGTAAAACAGCAAAACAACACAGAGAAGGAATTGGAGAAGATAGCCTGCAATGAGAAAGCATGGACAGACAACAAATATAGACTGACTGCCCAATGCAAGATTAACACTGAAAACTTACCAGTACAGTATGTCTGGTCCCCAGAACACAGTCCCTCACCCAGTGAAAGGACACTGCCACAGGAAAGAAGGAGACTAATGGACTTAATACAGACTAGTAAGCAACAAAAATAGGGGTTTGAGTGAGTGGAGTGGGTGCCGGGGGGTGGGGGGGAGAGGTATACCAAAAAACATTTACCAAGCTTGTGATTTAAAGAATAAAAATAAAATTAAATTAAAAAATACCTATGATCCACATCCATACCACCCTGAATATAAGGGACCTGGTCTAAAATGTCTATGGCATGTGAAAATAAAAGATTGATGAACTAGTTTACCATCTCGGTTCTACCTCCTTACAGGGATTATATCCCCCACCTATTCATGCACTGGTTGTTCCTTGATTCATAGATTTTCTTAGGTCAGTCTAAGACAACTCTTTATTGGCAACTCTGCATCAATTCTCCATGCTGCCCTGAAACCTTGTAGCTACTGGGTAAATGGGCAGCAGATTGGAGAGTTGCTGGAACATCCAGAGAGTGTGGTGTAGAAATAGGGGCATTAAGGAAAGAAGAGCACTCCAGGAGACAGTAGGCAGTGACCTATAAACATTCACAAACCCAAAAGGGGGAGGAGGAGGATGGAGGAAGAAGGCAGAAAGAGTGGGAGTTAGGGAAGAAAAAGGGGAATTGTAGGGGAGGGAGGCTGATTTTCAACTAACACTTAAATATCTGCTCTGTGAAACAAAGCTATACATTTACAGACAGACCAGCTCCATAGTCTGCATTTGAAAGATATAGAAGGAAGACTTTTGAGGCTATGTTGAATCTGCACAACTTTGGGTGGGATGTTATTACTTCCTGACACTTATACACCATTGGTATGACGTTAAAGGAAAGATCCTAATGGCCCAGAGGCAAAAGTCCATGTGGGCTGCACATCAAGCTGGAATACAGCGATGAACAAGCAAGCCAAGAACAGCCTCACTCTGCACTAATTTGAGCAATTAAAGAACACGAACACGGGGACACGAAAGTAGTAATGTAAAAGAGAAACTCAGCAGTTATTTATATCACTTGAATAGAGTGACTCTTGCACATATGTTGTATTTGGTGGATTTTCTTCACTTGATTCAGAATTTCATCAAGGCTATTAAGTTCAGAAGGACTTTTAACCAAGACCTCAATAATATAAATAAATCCAGTAATATATTTACTTTTTGTCAACAAATAAGAAGTCAGGCAGCCCAATAGCCTCACTTCACAAATGACCATGCTAATGCCCCAGTCAACTTGCTAAAGCCCCTGATGACTGACAGGACCCATTCTGCTGCCCAGCTTGAGTTCTCTGGAATGCCAGCAAACTCTGAGTTCTTGATGTTTCAGATTAGGTAGAGGGAGAGGATGAGGGAAGAGGGTCCAATTGGAATATTCTGCTTGAAGCTAGGACACATAAATATCCCTGCTGGTGGCCAGCATATAAGTAGGTTTACCTCTTTGTGGGTAACATCATAAGGTCTATGGAGACCACAGGAAAGTCAGCCTCTGACCCATTAATTCAAATAACAACTGTGTGCAGATGGTATATGGCACAAACATCAAGTTTGCAGTATTTCTGGTTTAAATATGTAGAGGTAAATTCTTATGAGAAGCATGTCAAACAATACTGATTTGGGAAATATGAGATTAAAAACTAAACTAGCAAAGATCAGAAACAACTTGCTTAGATTTCCATTTCCAGAGAGAAGCGCACAAGTGATCAATGTTTTGCACACAGTGCCACCTGCAGGCAAAACTTATGCAACTGCATGAATAGGCAAGGTAAATTGATCATGCTTGGAAATTAGTTACTGAGAACTGGGAGACACAAAATACCACTTCCTTTTGACCATCAGCATGTTCACTGGTTAAACAAACAAACAAACAAACAAACTAGATTAATGACTTATAGGAAGCCCATACTCATCGAACTGGGACATATAGGACTTGCTCTATTAGTGAGTCCCATCTACATTTGCTCACCATTACTGACTAGTTACCAACTGCCCTCTCTAATAGAAGATAAAATAAATATATCCTTAAATAATAGACAAAAATATATTTGTCACTCATGCGCAAAAAAAAAAAAAAACCCTCAAAATACTTTGCATTAACTATGCAAAGATAATATATTTTGAAAAAGCTACCGAAATGTGTTTTTATTCTCTGGAAAAAGGAAAAGTAAACCTTGAACATATTTATTTCTTGCCACCAAAGCTGTAGTAAAACCTGTATGAATTCACATCATGTATTTCAAAATTCAAAGCCATACTGCTTTAAAAGAGCTATCAGACTGAATATTTTTGGTAGATGAAAATAAGATTTAATAAAATAATATGTAATAGTAATAATCAATAAAAAGAAATGTTATATTAAATGTACATATCAATTATCATGTGCATCCCAACTTCAAAAATATTGAAACTAGAGGATAATTGGACACAACCAAATGTTATCAATAGTTGCTTCTGAAAATTTACTGTTTTCTATTTTTCAGTTTTCCAGTATCTACCAACAGTGAAATGCATTCCTTCTAAAAACAGCAAGAAACAACTAAACATTTGAGGAATGGTAGAGGATTTAAAACAGTATTAACAACTGTTTGAAAATGATGTTATTTATTGTGGATTGGCAGCACTATTCTTTAATCAAAGAACCCAATGTCTTCAGCAAAAAAAGAAATTGCGGTAACCTGCTTTGACATAACATTTCAGTTCTCAAACCTTGAAGTGACTGAAAGTATCATTCCTGCATTTACCAAAATGAGACACTGTGGATGGGCCCAAAAAGTCTGCCAGTGAAGGCCCCCCTCTGAATAGTGGGGAAACAGTCTTAGTGAATCAATTTGATAGTATTTTCCTATTTTTATATGTGGGACTGTGAAAACAAATCTTCCCTGTGTTTCAATCTTTCAAAAGTATCACATCCCAAGAGAGCAGATGAGGTAGTCTGGAGGGTCCCTTCCTTTCTGATGATCTGTCTAACACTAACCAAGACAATATCTTTTCAGAGTTAACAAAGTAACGTAACCCTGGACTCCAAGCTCTGGTGCTGCAGGGTAATGGTTAATACAGATCATTCTCAGGCAGTAACCCAAGTCCAGTACTATGCAGCCACAAGCCCTAAATATAACAGATAAAGAAAGGACCACCTATAACATTTTAGAAAATAGTTACAGGGGAAGCAGGGGGAGCAAAGGAATTTGATTTTTAAAAATTTGAGGGAAAATTTTATGATTATATAATCATATATAATGATTTTATAATCATATATAAAAATTTTATGATTATATAGCCATATAATAATGAGTATATAATCATGACTTATACAATCTTATATGATTATATAAGAACCAAGGGGAAATTTCCAAACTGTTTACATATATATGTGTATATATATATATGTCCGTAGGCTATTGGTCTTTTTATTCTTATTGTTGATTCATTGTGACATAAAGAAAATACATAATTCTGTAATAATTACCATTTCTGCCATTCTTGGAGTCCTCGAAAGGGGGGTTCTTGTTGTGGAATAAAGGAGACAGAGACTGAGTTCAGAAAACGTATAGCCTTGTAGTCCTGAATTTGGATTTACAGTAAAAGCATAAAACATGGGATTTTTTTAAACAGAAACAATTTTTTTAGGTGTGTCCACCAAGAAAAGGTCTGGAAGCAAGACAGATCTAGAGAAGTTTAATAAAATGTCCTACCTTGCAAATTCATTCCGGATAGCTTGATTGAGCGAATTCTCATCCTGGGGGTATTTTCTATATATTATAAATAAAACCAGCAGCAGCATAACCATGTACATAGGAATATCTCTTTAAGAAAGAAAAAATATTTCAAACTAGCATCCTAACAAATTCCATGTGTATAGGCCCAGCAAAGCATAATGGAAGAGGGTTTGTAACTCTCTGGTGGAAAATTTTTATAAGAGATTTGTTTAAAAGGAAAATGATAGTCTCCAAATGAAGGTCCATTGCTAAGCCCATGCAGACTTAATATATAGCCTGACTGTGGTTTTGTCTACCACACCCTTTCCCCCTTCTAGAAATGTAAGTTTACCAGGTCAGTATGGAATTTTCAGGTCAACACCAGTAAGGTAATTTTTTATATTCCTCAAATGAAAATGAGATAATCTATAAGACCATTTACATCACTGAACTGGTTTATTATTTCAATTAATTGGATACAAAGTCTATTTGTCTTTTCCACAGGTCAGTAACCTAAGCCTAAAATAATTTCCTCTCCCCTTATCTTGCCCTCTTTCTTCCTTTAAAAAAAAAAAAAAAAAGCTGTAGCTTCCCTACAGCTTTTCAGTGCCTTTCTACATGTTAGGTGGGATACTGGTTCCTGAATCATCTAATAGAGTCAAGTAAATCTTTAAAATTAACTTAGTTGGATTTGTTATTTAAAAGTATGAGGTATGTGTTGAGGTTTTTTTTTTTTTTTTTGCACACGAACATCCAGGTTTTACAGCATCATTTTTGAAAGATATTCTTTCTCCAGTGAATTGCCTTTTATCTTTGTCCAAAAAAAAGAGTCGAATGAGCTGAACACATCTCTGTAGGTCTATATCTGCCTTCTCTTCTGTTCCAGATCTACAAGTTTGTCCCTTCACCAGTTCCATGGTGTCTTGATTCCTTTTTTAAAATATTAAATAATTTATTTATATATAAATTTCACATCTTTGTGATCTCTGGGGTTCACTCCCCCCTCCCTGACCGTTCCCACCCTATCCCACATCCCCCAAGTTGTATACTATAATTTGGTTGTTGGTTTGTTCTGACTTTTCTTCATGGCTTTTTGTTTCACTTTACAGAAAGTACTAATCTCACACTTAATTGTAAAATGATGAATGATTTTAAACTCAGGATTAAGGCAAAAATATCCTTTCTTACCACTCATACCAAGCAAGACATTGGAAGTCATAACCCACTACAGAAAGTGGGTGGTGTCAGTGCTGGTTTTGTTCCTCTTTTCCAGACTGCCTTATTCTAGTTTCTTTGCTTTCCATGTAAATTTTGGAATTAATTTGTCAATACCTAAAAAAATAAAGCATTTTGGTTGACATTATATTGAGTCTATAGATCAATTTGGAAAGAATTGCATCATGACAATATTGAGTCCTTCAGTCATGAACATGGTGTAACTCTTATTGATGTAGATCTTATTGATGTAGATCTTTGACATCTTTCATTACGATTTTGTGGTTTTCAGCATGCATATTCTATAGATTTTTTCTTAGATTTACTTAAGTACTTCATTTTGCGGGTGCTATTGTAAGTGGTACTTTCTAAATTTCAAGTTCCAATTACTAACTGGTAGTATATAGGAACTAAGTTGGCTTTACTGACTTCTATACCCTGCCTTTCAAAATATACTTACTATTTTTAAGAGTCCATCTCATTTTTTTAAAAGATCATGTAGGACTTTCTGCACAGATTATCGGTCAATAAATTATTTATTTTTTAAAAATCTGTAACAGTCTTTTAATTTCTTATTCTTGCCTATTGCACCGGTTATGACTTCCAATATGATGCTTGGTATAAGTGGTAAGGAAGGATATTTTTGCCTTAATCCTGAGTTTTAAAATCATTTATGATCTTACAAATTAAGTGTGCGATTAGGCATTGGGTTTTCAAAGATACTATTAACTAATTTAGAGAGGCTCCCTTTTATTTATAACTTGCTCATTTATTTGTATGTTTTCACAAGGGGATGTTGAATTTTGTCTATCCTTTTCTTCTGCATTTACTGAGGTATGCTATTTTTCTTATTCTTTGTTAATATCAAGACCTACATTCATATTTTGTTCTCTCATCTTTTCTAACCTACAGGCAGTATCTCCATCTCTATTAGGTTTCTTTGCTATTTGCTTGTTGGGAAACTTTTATTTATGTGGTAGATCTCTCATGGTTTTGCTTCCCATGGGGACCTAGTGAGTCTGCTCTCTCTGTAAATCACAAGTTTTCACGAAGATTTATTGGATCAAGGTTGGGCTGTGCTGGGCAGACTACCTCATGGGTAATCTGTGTTTTCTATCAGGAGACAAGTATGTTTACTGTCTCTTCCATGTTGGTCATTGTATATGCTACTGCTTAGATTCATCCATTCAGCAATGGTTGCAAAAAATGGCAAGGTTTTAATTATATATTATTTTGCCTTCATCTCTTACTGGAATAACTCCATAAATAGAATACCCTGGGTGGCATAGTTACAGGAAATATAGGAGTCTTCATTACTAGTTTTTAAAGGTTGGTCCCTGACCAGCGCTATTTTGGGTATTACAGGACTCATTGGGTGTTATAGGGCTCATCACAGTTATTTTGAAAATATAACTTATACATATATATTTCACATCTTTGTATTCCCTGGGGTTCAACCACTACATCCTCTCCCTGACCATACCCATTCACTCCCCCCTCGCCAGTTGTGTACTTCAGTTTGGTTGTTAGCTTGTTTTCAGTTTTCCTCCTGGCCTTTTGTTTGTTTTATCAATGTCCCATATATTAGTGAAATCATTTGGCTTCTGTTATTTTTCTTTCTGACTTGTTTGTGCTAATATGATTTCTTCTAGGTGCATCCATGTGGTCTCAAATTCATCAAGTTTGTCATTTTTAATTGATGTGTAATATTCTATTGTGTGTATGTACCACATCTTTTTCATCCATTCATCTATTTTGGGACATCTGGGTTGTTTCCATGTCCTTGCAGTTATAAATAGTGCTGCAATAAACATTCGAGCACAGGTGTCCCTTTGTATAAGTATTGAGGTCTCCTTTGGGTAAATTCCCAGAAAAGTGATTGCTGGGTCAAACGGTGGCTTCATTTTCATTAATGAAGCCACACTGCTTTCCATAGTGGCTGGACCAGTTGACATTCCCATTAGTAGTGTAAGAGTGTTCCTTTCTCACCACATCCACGCCAGCGGTTGTTGTTGCCAATTTTTTAATGTGGGCCATTCTTACTGGTGCAAGGTGGTATCTCATTGTGGTTTGGAAGTGCATTTTCCTGATTGCTAGTGATGTTGATGTTGAGCATTTTTTTCATGTACCTGCCTGTTAGCCATTTGTATTTCCTCTTTGGAGAAGTGTCTTTTTAGTTCTCCCCATTTTTTGATTGGGCTTCTTGTTTTGTGTTTGCTAAGTTGTGTGAGTTCCTTGTGGAGCTCTGTTATCAAACCCTTATCACTTTTGTATCACAGTTCTTGACACTGACAAATTGTCCTATCTTTGACCCATGAGAGCACCTTCCAATCAGCTTCTGTGTCCTGCAATTATATATTTGCTCAATAAATGGCCTATCTTGTACAGTATCATATACAATTTTTGAAATCAATCAGAAATTTCAATAAGAACTTCTGGTTCTTACTGATGGAAAATGCTATTTTCAGGTCTTGGTGATGTCCATTGCTGCTGGGTTGTTTCTACACCTTTCTGTATGGACATATCTAGACAACCATTTTCCTCTTTAAAAAGTATATCATTGAATATTTTTTCTTTAAATTCAAATTTATGATGGAAAGGTTTTAAGTTTTTTGAACTCAATCTCAGTCTCCTTTCTTCCACACTGAAAACCCCACTGGAATTTTGGGGAATAATTTGAGTAAGATGAGCATAAGTTTTTATTTAATGATTCTTGATAAAATTTACTTGTAAAGCCTGGATATTTGTTTTGGGAAAGATTACTTTTTGAGCTGGGGAATTTTTAGTTATTGTTTTTATTTCCTTAACTGTGAGTGGTCTATTCAAGTTAGAAAACTGGTTCAACCTTGGTAGGTTATATTCTAAAAATTACACATTTTTTCAAGGGTATCAAATTTGTTGGCATATAGTTACTCCGTATCTTTTGCGATCCTTTGTATTACTATATTTACATTAATTTCTCTTCTTTCATTTCTAGTTATTAAAATTTTCTCTCTTCTTTGTTAGTCTAAAGGTTTATTGATTTCTCAACCAACAATGATCCTTTCTATAGTTTGATTTCTATTTTAGTTTAACCCCCAGTCAATTTTTATTATTTTCTGCTTTTAAAACTTTTAGTTTTGTTTGGCTTCTTCTTTCAAGATGCTTTAATTGAAATATTGTTTATTTAGATTTTTCTTGCTTCTTAAATTAGCTTACAATTAACTTCCTACACTACTACCACTTCTGCTGCATCCCATGAACACTGAAGCTTATGCCCTCATTTTTATTATTCTACTGCTTTGATTTTCTCTATGACTCTAAGATTATTGAGCAGTATGCTGCTTAATTTCCATGTGTCTAAAGTTTTTCCAGTTGGAGAATAACTGAATTCTAGCTTAATACTGTTGCATTAAAAACAAACAAACAAACAAACAAAATCCACCTAATATACTTCTATCTTTGTCAATTTACTGATGATTGACTTATGTCCCAAAATGTGATCCATTCTTGAGAATGTTGTGTAAACTTGAGAAAAGATATACAAATTGCTCTTTTGGGATAAAGTATCTGCAGGTGTTATTAAGTCTTCCTGATTTAGCGCAACATTAAAGGTAATTTTTTTCACTTTGGTCTCTGTCTTGTGGATCTGTTCATAGTTGTAAGCAGAGTATTAAAATTGTCTTGTCAATTTGTCTCTTAAAATCTTTTAGCAATTAATGTGTTTTGACGTTTCATCACTTAGTATACATATGGTATTACTTCTTCTACTAGAATCATTTTATAATGTCCATTTTTGTCATATTACTTTTCCTAAGAGAAAATTGATTTTTCTGATATAATTTCTTTTTGAGACTAGGTATTACTATTTTTGCCTATGGAACCGCAGGCTCATGTTGCCCAGGGTACCACAGACTCAAGCAATCCCCAGCCTCAGCTTCCCAGGTAGCTGGGATTACAGGCACATGCCACCACACCCAGTTTTATTTTCTTGGAACTAGGTCTCGCTATGTGCCTGATGGGACTCGAACTGTGATCCCTGGCCCCGGTCGTGGCTTCCTAGGCTGCCACTTACAGGCATGCGCCACCATGCCCGGCCTAGCTGATATAATTTTAATTATAGTTATCCTTTCCTTTTTTTCCTGAATGTCATTTGCTTACATTCTTTCAGCTTTTTACTTAAATTTTTCTTTGATTATACACACACACATACACATTTCACACTGTTGTATATCCCGGGGTTCTCCCACTACCATGATACCTCTAAATCATTATATTAATCCCCTGATTTCACTCTCCTTCCTTCTCCCTTGCTGTATGCTTTAGTTCTGCTGTTTGTTTGTTAGTTTTAACTTTTTCTTGCCCTTTTTTTTTGTTTTCCTATATTCCACCTATAAGTGAGACCATCTGGTATGTCTATTTTCTTTTTTGAGAGAAATCATCTTCTAAGATGGAATGGCCTTTAATTCTTAACAACATTATTTTATTTTACATCATTGCCTACCATGGGGTTCTCCCATCATCTTATCACCCGTGAACTATCATCTTAATCTTTTGTGCCCATCCTGATACAGGGTGGTGAAGCATTTAAAAACTGTTTTAAGTTAAAAACTGTATTGGCACCAAGATACCTTGGTGGGTGGAGTATGAGAGAAAGACCCCATGTGAGAGAAAATGAGAAGTGGGAGAGGGCTTATAGAAAGGGAGAAGCAAGAGAGAAAAAAAGGAGAGAGAGGTGCATGGCAGACTGAGAGAACAGGTCCATGTCACCGGACCAGAGGAAGCCCCCTGGAAGAGTGAGCTTGTGGTGGCAAGGAGCCATGATGGGAGAGTGGCTGGCAGAGAAGAGCTGGTATGGAGTCGGATGCCAGAATGGCAGGTTGGCAGGTTGGGGGTGGTCAGGGGCTGCTGAGGGCAGGCCTGGTAAATGTGGCCAGACGCCACCAAAGGTGTGCCTGGTAATGGAAGTGTATAGAGCAGCAGCAAGGCCGCAGATTTAGAAAGCGGAATTTGTGCATCAGCAGTTGTGGAAGAAATTTGAAGTGCCTTGGAGAAACTGGAGAAGAAGTGAAAAGAAGATGCAGGAGAAAGACTGGACTTTGCAGAGTTCTTACTCTCAGGTTTAGAGGGCAAAGGAGCACCATCTTGGACATGTGTTTGAGACTTTCGGACTAAAGGGTGAATGGAGTAAGAAAACTTAAAGACTTTTCGTTTTCCTGGCTAATTTCCCTTTTTAGTAAAACCTTGTTGTTAAACTGCATTTGTCTGGCAACTGCTATGCACAGGTGAGGGTATCTGAGCGGCAGAAGCCACATTTTAAATGTGGCATCATGGTTAGGGGTTTCTGCCCCATTTTTGATCTCATTTCAATCCCATCACCAATTTTCCTCCCTTCCCCTCTCTAGTTCTATGCTTCAGTTCTGTTGGCAGTTTAAAATTTTTCTTGTCTGTTTGTTGTTTTCCCTTTATCCCTCATATAAGTGAAAGCATCCAGGATTTCTTGTTTTCTTTCTGACTTATTTCTGCTAGCATCATTCCTTCTAGCTTCATCCATGTTGCTGTAAATGATATGTTTTACTTTCTTGATTGTGGAATAATATTCCATTGTGTAGATATACCACAACTTTTTCAACCATTCATCTGTTTTGGGGCATTTGGGTTGTTTCCATTTTATGACTATTGTAAATTGTCTGCAACAAACATAGGAGTAGATGGGTCAGTTTTAATTAGTGTTTTGGTGTCCTTTGTGTAGATTCCCAGAAGTGGAACTACTGGGTTAAATGGTGGTTTCATTTTCAGTAATTTGAGTCCTCCATACAGCTTTTCATAGTGACCAGACCAGTTTGCATTTCCACCTAGCAGTATCAGTTTTCCTTTCTTTCCACATCCATGACAGCATTTGTTGTTGCCTTTTTTTTTCTCAATATGGGCCATTTTATTGGTTTAAGGTGGTATCTCATTGTGGTTTTGATGTTCATTTCCCTGATTATAAGAAATGTTGTGCAGTTTTTCATATGTCTGTTGGCCATTTGTATTTCCTGTTTGAGGAAGTGTCTTTTAAGCTCTTTTGTCCATTTTAATCTAGGTATTTTTTCTTTGTTTTTGTTGAGTTGTATGAGTTCTTTGTAGATCTTTGTATCAGACTGTTATCAATGGAATGCAAAAATATTTTCCCATTTGGTTGGGTATTTCTTTGTTTTGGATATTGTCTCCTATGGTGTACAGAAAGTTTTTAGTTTGATATAGTCCCAGTTGTTTTCCTTTGCTTATATAGATGTATCCTGAAAGATATTTCTATGGGATAGGTCATGAAGTGTTTTGCCTATGTTTTCTTCTATGTATTTTATGGTTTCAGGTCTTATGCCCAAGACTTATCCACTATGAGTTGGTTTTTATGTATGGTACAAAGGAGTGGTCTAGACTGATTCCTTTACATCAGTTTTTTACTTTAACCCTGTGGTTTTCTTCAGTAGACAGTTGAGTTTCCTATAAACAACCAAGATTGATCAGATTGTGCCTTTAAATTGTTAAATGAAATAACTCATTTCAGTTCCTTATTGAAAATATATTTACTGTCATTTTGTTATTTTTATGTCTTTATCATCATCTTTTTCTTTTATGTCCTGTTTGGATGCTGTTTCCACTGTCTTATATAGTATGTCTATAAAATTTTGTTTCAAGTTTATATTTAAAGGTTTATACATGACGTTGTTTAATCTATTAAATTGTTCAATCTCACATTCATTCTAATACTCCACACTTTTCTTTTCCTCTCCCCATTGAAATGTGTTGTAATTTTTGTAATAGTCCCTTTAGTCTTTATTTCAAAACTGGCTTGGTGGTGAGATATTCTTTTGCTTTTTCCCCCTATGATATCCTTTACCCATTCTTCAATCTTAAATGATAATCTGTGTGGTTAATCTGTGTTGGAAATCCTTTTCCTTGAGGACTTTAAATGTCATTCACTTCTGGCCTTCAACGGTTCAACAGAGAAGTCTTAGTATATAATAAGTATATAATCTGATAGGCATTACCTGGTATGTAAAATTTTTCTGTAAAGAATCCTATCTTTGTTTATGTTTCTAGAAGTCTTATTATATGTCTTGGGATGTGGCTGCATTTATTCTAGGGAAGATTTTTTGGACCTCCTAAATCAGCATATCAGATTCCTTTCCCAGGTGAAGGAGAGTCTCTGATGTTATTTCTTTAAGTAAATGTTCTATGTCTTTCTCTCTCATCTCTGTATGGGACTCCATGATACCATATTGATTCTCTTTAAATTGCCCCCAAAAGTTCTTGCATGATTTTCACTTTTTCTCTATGCTGTTCTACTTGCATTTTCCCCCATCACTGTGTATTCAAGCTTGCTGCTCAATAAACTACTTGTGCTTGTTTTCTATTAAGGTGATTCTCAAATCTCATTTTATGTGCTTTGACAGAGGGAGCAGAAGCCAAGAGTGGTAAATGTTTTTAACCACTTTCCTGTCACAGGTAATTTCAGAACCCAGCTGACTTCAGTTCATTTCTCTGCACCCCATGTGCTAGAGAGCAAGTGGTTTTATGGAGTGAGAAAACTCTGGGGCCAGTAAACCTTTTACATGTCCTTTCCACTCCAGATGCTGGCAACACTCCCTACTCCCTCTCCAGAGGACCAGAGGAGGTCTCACCTACCTTAGTGCCTCTCGTGCTCTCATATCTCTTCTCATCCTTGCCCTGATGACTTGGAGCTGAGCTGTGGAAGCTGGACATGCCCAGCGCAGGCGGCGTGCTTGATGTCGGGCAGCCAAGACCTGTAGGGAAGAAAGCAAAATGAACCCGGGGTTGGAGGTGGTGGTAGAGAGGCTGGGATGCTCTGCTGAGCAAGGAAGAAGCATATTACCACCTGTGCATTTGATAAGGTTTGGGAATGAGTACTTTGTGTGTATTAATAGTCTGAGAATATTGGGCAGTGTGGCAGAAAAGAGTAGATACACAGACATGTTACTTCTATCCATTCTGGCAGTTTCGGTAAGGATGACAAACAGGCTGCCATCATAATATTAAATGGGCCATTTTGGGGAGCAGTTGCATATATTTTCCCTTAGAGATGTTTAAAACATGGAGAAGTCATTTTGAAGTATATCCTTAGCAGGAAATGACCTCTCTTTTCCTCCCTCTTCTCTCCCTCTCTCTCTTTCTCTCTCTCTCTCATTCTCGCTCTTTTTTTTTCTTAAAAAAAAAAAAGCACTATTGCTCCTATATTGAATCTGTCTATGGTCAGGACATGGCAGCAGTCAGATAACAGAAAGTTAGTCATCCAGTGATTCTCATTCATTTACTCAAGACATTCAAGACATGTCACCTGAGCTACGTCTGTCCTTAGGTGCTCAGGGTATCTAAGAACTCAGAGGCAGTCCTTTTGCTTAGAAATATGCAACAAGCTCACAAACAAGGAGAGTATGAAGCAGAAAGTTCATTCATGCAGAATCTTAGGAGTTCAGATGCTTGCTTCCAGTCCAGGCTCTATCCTGAGTCCTAAGGAGAGAGGGCACAGGGATGTATGCTTTGGAGAGCTGGAGTATGGAGCATCAGATGCTAAGATGATAATGGGTAAACCATGCAGGGTGAGCCCAGATTTGGTCTCAAAACTGGCTAGCATATCAATACTGGATCAAGACTAGGTCAGCAGAGGATCTTAGCCTTGAGACTGACATTATAGAAAGCCAACAGAGAGTAAACAGGAAAGGAAATCCTTGAGGAAGAAATAAAACATATCAAAGATGCTAGCAAACCAGGACAATGCTCCCCTCCAAAGCTCATGTGCTGAGGGTTGGGGGATGCAGAAGAGGAGTGCATAAGAGTCTAAAGCCCAGATCTGTTTTAGCTATTTATGTGGCCTTATTCTTATTTCTCAGTGAACTGTTCTAATTTTTATCCCATAACAGGACATAATAAGACTCCTATGTCATTAGGTGTTGTAAGAAAAATGAAGTGATCTGTGCCAATATATTGTAAGTGAAAAGCCATAAGTGGCTAATATGAAATTCATTTGTACCACATATTTATCATCAATTCCAGGAGACCCAGGTCATACTGGCAGTTTAGGGGAGAAGGCCTCAGATGGGTATTCAGATGACTACCTAGCAATTTGGCTCCCAAGTTTCTTTTGAGAAACTTGGTGTGGAGTGGGGAGAGGTGGAGATGAGGTATGATTGTGGGTTGTGTCCTTAGTCACACTGATTTCTAACTGTTACACATGAGCACATAGGCTTGCTGCAGGCGGTACACACTAAGTTAAAAACAGACTTGTTCTTTTCCTTCTTATCATCCCCACTGTTCCAGAGAGTGCTGATATGGGAAAGAGGAAAAATCTTCTGTGGTCCCACTGAAATGCAAATACCTCAAAAAAAAAATCTCCAAAATCATGGCCAAGACCACAATCAACACTGGCTCCCACTCAGTTTGGGATTGAGATGTGGGGCAGAAGGGTGATCTGGGGCCACTTCCTGCTTACAGGCCAGATAGGACTGAGGGCTGGGGCCACATATATGGGCCTGGGGGGCCCCAATCAGACTACCAGGCTCACCCCTCACTCAGTTCCACACAAGGCAGCTGTCTTACATTCTGAAATAGAATAATCTTGATGAAACTCAGATACTCCTACTGTAGGTCTCCAAGGTTTCAATTTAGGTGCTGAGACAGACAGGTCAGAGCCCTGGACACTGTCACTGTGTGGGGCAGAAGCAAGTAGAACCTGCCCAGAGCCTTGAGAGGCCCAGGGCAGGAATGGAAATACAAAGAGAGGAGATGAGAGGGACTGGGCCTAGCACTTGTCTTCTTCTGGGAGCTTCCTCTCTGATATTTGCTGGGATATAGGTTCCATCACCAGAATTATAAGACCCTGAGGCAGCTTCATGTGACCATCTTCAGACTGTCACAGCAATCAGTCTGGAAGAGGAAGTACAAGACATGGAAACCAGCCTGGCCTGGGGAATATGGGACAATCCTCTAATCAGGGAGTCAGAGGAGGCTGACTCTGAACTGTTCTACCTCACTACCTGACCACTGCCTGAATGCCAGTTGCTCCTGATGATCTGAGTGGCATTGTCTGCTGTGGTCCAGGAGTACTGTCTTCCCCCAGAGAAAAGACAAAACTTGCAAACTGACCTGACATAGCTCTGAGGCCTACAGCAAGGACTAGGAGGGGCACGATGGAGAAAGAGGAGCATATAAATTGGAGGGAAGAGCACAAAGAATGATGGTGATGGTTCACTGGAGAAACGATAGTAGGAGAACTATAGGGACTACTCCTGAGGAGAAAAACAAATTACTGTACAAAAATAAACAATGATGTAAGAAAATAAAAAATAAATACATTTATTTCAAAAATTTGTAAAATTCAATACTAATTACTAATTTGCAAAAAATGAGAGAAAATATTATCTAATGACAAAGTATTAGCATATTTTCCAATATTAGAAACATTTTCATTTTATTAGAAACATTTTCTAATATTAAAAACATTTTCATGGAAATTCTGATATTATTACATATGTAAATTAAAAAGCAACAATTATATTACATATTTACTTCTTATCAAAAATAAAAGCAACCTACTAAAATGCTTAAAGTGTAATATATGCTAAAAATTGATTTTAAAATGAAATGAAGCTTCTAAATCGATTAGACTTAACTTCTAAATTATACACATTTCCCTTTTGCTTGATGTCACACAAATGGGAATATTCCTGTAAAGAATAAAAATTCAACAACGCTTTAAAAATTATTCTATATGAATTATATAGCAAAATAAAAAATTCATGACTAAAAGTTATATATATCATTTGTGTGAATATTTTAACATATGATCTTTTTTTTGATGTTTTCCTCTCTTTGAGATTAAAGTAAGAATGAGGAAATAGATCTGATGTATTTATCACATATATATGTGTATGTGGGGAAGGATAAGGAAATTAAACATACCTAAAGATCTCCAAAACTATTTACGAATTTGAACTTGAAGCCTAAGCTCAGAATATTATACTCAGTTCATACATTCAGATGAGTATCTCGTGTGTTCCCTGAAGCTTAGTTAAAACTTACATTTTCAATCTCACTGGCAGAGCTGGGGACTCTGCAGCTGGAAGACAGGCTGTTGTGGGTACCAGGAAGCCCCTCAAGTTCAGCGTTCAGATCTTTGGTGGCAGCATGTAAAGATGCAGTGAAAAAGTGCTTGTCATTTTTCCTTTTCCAGGCAAATCCCAATGCAACAAGACCTATCTGGAGGGAAGCACGCCAGAGTCAGCCACACCGCATTTGTGGGTCCACAGAGATGTCCCTGTCACCTAGACAGGTTTACCTACACCCCAGATGAGGCAAAGGGCCAGCAGCCTCTGCCCTCTAGGCTCAATGTCCTTGCATGAAAAATGGGAATTAAAGGGGATCACCCCTCATAGGGTTCAGAGGGAAGGGTTAAGAGGCCCCATGCAACTCAGCCTAGGCTTGTCTCCTAGTTGGTTCTCATCATACATTGAGTCAAACTGTGAATAAAAGTAATATGTCACCAAAACGGAGCCACTATTTCCCTTGGCATGCATTCTGCTATCAGTGGAGACTGACTCTAGCACAGAGGTAGAACACTGCTCACCATGAGTGGCTGGGTGAGTAGAACACAGCATATCACACAGGCAATCAGCAGGTACAGCCACTGGGCACACTGTGTTGAGTCAAACCTGTATCCAGGGAGAGAGTGTCAGTGCTACAGAGGTAAGTCTGTTCACATTTGGGGGCAGAGGACCCACATATTAGAGATGGCATGCCCATAAGTCACAGGGAGCTGCCGTTGGGGGGAACTATGTCATTCTGCCCACTGGTGGGGTGGGGGTCTCTTTGTGCCAAGTGGGGATGGAATCACCCTGAAGCTGCTCAGTGAGAAGGAGAAAGGAAAGCCAACACACCACAGAAGAGAATGCAGAGATGGGAAAGAGAAGGGGAGGATGGAGATAAGCACTACTAATGAGAGCAAAAACAACAGCAAAAGTGAATTTTCATCTACTGAGCTCTGATCAGGTAATAGGCACTGTGTGGTAGGAGGGCACCAAGGAATTTCTTTCAAATTCCATGAAGTAGGCAATGGGAACAAGGAACTACTCTTTAAAATTCATGCAGACACAGGGCTGAGGGAGCCACACTGAGTTCCCTTGTGCTCTTGTGGTGCCCGTCTGTATGGAGAGTCAGCAAGAGAGGTAGTGTGTGTGGTGGGACAGAATGAGAATCTACAAAAGATGAGAATATCCTTGCCTCCCAATTTTTTTTATTTAATAGGAGTTCTTAAGGACATGCTTTTAGCAAGTGCATCGGACTTGAAGGTTTCCTCTTTGGAGTCCCTGCTGGGATAAATCCTTGGAACTACCTGAACTCAGCTCTCGATCCATTGGAGAAGTACCCCCGCCCTTTGATATTTGTATGTGACTCTCTTCACCCCCGTGGAGGTGGGAGGCTGAAGTAAGAGGTAGCATAGCAACAGCCACGTCTAATACATACATTTATGAGTTCCTAGAAACAAAGGATTTCCTTATTAATGCTAGACTTTCTTTCAAGAGACCTGAGGATAATGAAAACATTTATGACTAACTCACCTGTATCCTAGAAATCCTGTCCACAGGCCACAAAGCACTGAAACCATCCCACAAGTGGCCCATGCTGCAGAATCTGACCAAGGAAGAGTTGCATTCAGCCACCAGTACCTTGTATGTCCTTCAAATTCACTGTCAGGGGCTAAGGAAGAGCAGGCAGAGGACTTGTTAGCAGAGCTTCTCATTTCTATCTGTACCGAAAGTGTAAATTTGATAGGACTTGACTGAACCATGGGATGCTCAAAGACTTGACCAAATATTATTCTGGATGTGTCTGATGGGGTATCTCTGGATGAGATGAAAATCTGAGTTGATGGGAGAACAATCCAGCAAAATAGAGGTGGGATGAAGACTCGCAAGTTCTTTTCTTCCAAACACACACAGCAAAATTGAGGTAAAACAAAATTCAAAACCGTGGGGAAAATTGGTTACCACCTTACACAGAAGGTGCATCGTCCTAGTGGAAATGGTTAGGAAAAACTTTAAGTGAAATCTCTTGAGTGATCGTGAGACAGGACACAAGAAAGATGAGTAGCTGTGGTGCAGTCGGTTTAAGAAAATACTGTTGAGGGTCTCAGTAGCAGACAAGAGATAGAGAGAATAAACTTGGAAAACAGAGCTGGAAAACACAAGAATAGAATAAGGTAGAGAAAAAAAGAATCTAAAAAATCAAACCAGTATAAAAGCTCTCTAGTACAGTTTAAAGAGAAATAATAGCTGTATCATGGCATTCTAGAAAGAGCAGAAAAAGAAAGTTATTGAAAACCTATTTCAGTGAAATAATCATTGAAATCCATCTCAACTGGGAAATAAACCAGAAGTTGCAATCCAAGAGTCTTAGTGAATGCCAGGCAAAATAATAAAAGACAGACACTACCAAGACACATGATAATAAAGGTGCTGAAAAGCAATACCCAGGACAGCATTTACAAATATCAAGAGAAAAAGGAATAATCTACAAGAGAACATCACTCAGACTGTCAGTAGGCTTTTCAGCAAAATCATTACAACTATGAAAGGACTGGAAAGAGATATTTTAAAACTCTTAGAGAAATACTTCCCAAGCTGGACATGGTGTTTCTTGCCTGTAAGCTTCAGCCTATGAAGCAGCTGGGGTTAGGGATCGCGGTTTGAGTCCCGCTTGGGGCAAAAACAGCAAGACCTAGTCCCAAAAAATAGCAGGGCGTGGTGGCACGTGCCTGTAATCCCAGCTATCTGGGAAGCTGAAGCTGGAGATTGCTTGAGTTCGTGGTACTACAGGCAACATGAGCCTGTGGTTCCATGGGCAAAAAAAAGTGAAACCTAGTCTCAAAAAGAAAATACTTCCCTCTGCCCAGGAAGATTAACAATCATAGAAGATTAACAAGATAGAAGAAAGAGTAAGGAGCTTCTCTGGCAAGCAAAAACTGAAATAACGTATTAATATTATGCTATATATGAAAGAAATACTAAATGATATTGATACTGAGGCAACAAACACAGAAATTACCTAATATGGAGGAGGAGGAATTAATGGGCAGATAAGAGCCAGCCTGAGACTAAACAGTCCAATGAGTCACACAAATAATGCAGAATATACAAATAATCCTTCATATATTAAAAAAAAAAACCCTCCATTTATAATTGCTTAAAAAAGAAATACGTCTGACCATGCCTTAAAAAAGAGGTAAAAGAACTATTCACTGAGAACTACTATGTATCATTGATGAACTTAGT
Organism: Uropsilus gracilis; assembly: GCA_004024945.1. Classification (NCBI taxonomy): domain Eukaryota; kingdom Metazoa; phylum Chordata; class Mammalia; order Eulipotyphla; family Talpidae; genus Uropsilus; species Uropsilus gracilis. Next base: position 37,329 of record PVHY01011468.1, read on the forward strand.
GACATAAAGAGATGGAAGGAAGGGTTTCTACCTACCCTACCCACATTCTCACTAATGCTTGTTGTTCTAGTCTTTTTTTTTAATGCCTTCTACTCTATTGGTAGGAATGTAAAATTGATGTAACCATTTCTTGAAAATAATACACATGTTTTGCAAAAAAACCAAAAATTACTGAATAACCCAGCAGTCTACTTCAAGGTATCTATTCAAACATGAGATTATTATCTACCACATTTATATGCAATCACAATGTTTGTTTATTGCAGCATTATTTGTAAAAGCAAAAATATGGAAACAACATAAGTGTCCACTAACAAATGACTAAATAAAGAAGATGTGGTATATTAAAAAAAGAGAAAGAGATGGAAGGAGATGTATGCCCCTGGATGAGGGAAATCAATATAATCAAAGTTACTATCCTGCCAAAAATAATAAATTTAATGAAATTTCCAATCAAAACTGCAGCCATATTTTTCAAAGGAACTTAGAAATTTACATGGAACCACAAAAGGTCTCAATTTGTAAAAGCAATCTTTAGAAAAGAGTAGAGAGTAAAAATATCACATTATCTGACTTCAAACTTTATTATAAAGCAACAGCATTAAAAACAATGTGGTTTTGGTATAAAAATAAGTACATGGACCAATGAAAGATAACTGAAAACTTAGAAATGAATACATACATATAACAGCACCTAATCAATGATAAAATAATCATGCCACAAAATAGGGCGATGACAGTGCCCTTAATAAATGATGCTAGAAAAATTGTAAAGGCAACACATAAAAGACTAATATTGATTACTTGACAATATCATACTCAAAAGTAAATTCCAAATGTATTAAAAATTCAGATATAAGGCTCATAACAATAAAGCACATAGAAAAAACATTGACAACACATTCCATGATATCAACAATAAAGATTTTTATCTTTATGGCTCAATCCATATGACAAGGGAATTAAAACCAAAATGAAATGGTTGGTTTTACCTCCTTAAAAAGTTTCTATATCAGTACAAGGTGAACAATAGACACCCTTCTGAATGGGTTATCTCTTGCTCTCTCTCTACGTATATAGATGCATATAAAACTGATAAATGATAAAGGATTAATATCTAAAATATATAAGAATCTCATCCAACTCAACAGTATAAAAACACAAATAGCCCAGTTAACAAATGAGTAACACATATAAGCAGAAAAGTCAACCAAGAGGCTATCCAGAATGCCGAACAACAATGATAATGAAACAAAAGAAAGTTCATTGTCACTTCTAATTAGAGAGATGCAGTTTAAAAGTACAGTATCACCCCACACTTTTTGCCAGAATGGCACATATTAAGAAGACCTCCAACAATAAGTGTTGGTGAAGATGCAGAGAAAAAGAACCCTATTACCTTGTTGGTAGGAACAGGAGCTAGTGAAAGTATTAAGGGAAGCAATCTGGATTTTATTTTAAAAAAAACTAAAACTACAGATACTGTATATGTACATGATTGGGTCTCCCACTCTTGTGCATACCCATACCTCCACAAAATATGAAACTATTGGTAAAAATATCCCCATGTGTTTCACAATACTTACAGCAGCATTTATTCATAATAGCCAGGACACAGATATACCTAAATGTCCTCAACAGATAGATGAATGATCAAGAGGGAGAACATACATACTGGGGAGGATTATGTCACTATAAGCAAGGATGAAAACCTGCCATTTTCAAAAAAATAGAAGAGAACTACATGCAGCCAATTGAGTCAGAACAATATAAACAAATATTGGACATTTACATAGCAGACAATTTAACAAGAAAAAAAACGCATACAAAATGGACGTCAAAACATAAAACACACAGGTGATGTCAATAAACATCCCAAGGACTCTGAGGTTGAGAAACAGAGGAGAGAGAAAGGAACAAAGGGGATGATGGTGGGAGGAAAAGATACTATCGCCATTTGTATTTTTTAAGATGAAATTGGAAATCTGGGGGGAAAGGGGAAGAACTTAAAACTTAAAAAAATCATACTGATGTATAAGAGAACACATTACACTAAAAACTCCATTAAATTATGAACTGGAATGGCAGTCTGGAAATACAAACAAGTTAATACTTTATAATTACTTAAGTTGTAATAATGATAAAATTCTCTCAAAAAATGCCAAGAACGGACAAAGAAAAAACAATATTATTTGCATTACTTAATATTTATGATAACAAAATTGGGGCAGGAAGACTAGGGAAATAATCATTAAGAGAAAACAGTTAAGTAAATTCCAGTACAAAAGAAGCTTTTAATTTGGTGGGCTGAGTGAAGCAGATGGCTTTCCCCAGTTTGGGAGGGCCTTGTCCAGTCAGTTGAGGCCTGAGTAAGAGAGAATTCTTGCTCCTACCTGGTCTCTGAGCTGGGACATCTGCTTTTTCTTGTGTAAGTACCTATAGCATCACTGTTTTGTTGACTCTCTAGGTTGTCAACTGAAGATCTTGGAAATTGTCAGCTTCCAAAATTATACAAGTTTTTTCTATGTGCCCTATCAAAACCAGAAACCCACTGCATAACCCTTAAGACAAAACTAGCTTTGTTCCCCTGCCTGTCAACACACACAGACACAGAGTGGGCACACAGCCTTGTTGCAGCTGAGGTACGGGTGTGCACCCCAGCTCACTGCCTGCAGGCATTTTCCTTCCCAGTTAACTACAGGTTGTGAGCACTGGAGCCCTCAGGGCTCTGGCAACAGCCACATAAGCAGCTACAGAAGTTACCTTGTCCGCCATGAGTGTGAGCATTCCACTCATCCTAGGTACTGGAGCTCTGGGATCTTGCCCTAGAACACATTGCCTCTAGGCCACTCCCATTGTCCCAGCAATGGAGGGTAGGGAGTGGTATCCCTCAGAGCAGGCAGCCTCAGTAGCTGAAATGTTGCTCTGTACCAGAGCAAGCTGCCTTTGGTTCCCAGGCCCTGTTGTTCCTGGGCCAGGACTGCTGGGAGGAGTGCTGAGCCCCACTGAGGCAACTCCAGTACTGTGGCTCCCTAGAGCTAAATGCAGAGGCTGGAAGAAAGCTGAGCCAACATGACTGACTTCCAGCAGAGCCTGCCTTACGGTATCATGTCTCTGCTGCTACAGGTTCTTTACTCTCCCTTTTCTATTGTTACACCTGGTCAACTGATCAGGCACCATGTAGCACTCCTCCAGTTCTACTGAAGCCAGCTCCAGTCATGGGTCCTGACTCCTTGCAGCCCATGTGCCCATGAACCTGCCCTGACAATAGGGGCAGGTCAAACATTTGCAAGCCTGGGCTTTTTTTTTCTCTTTTGTATTTTGAGCCTAGACTATAAATGGACCTATTAGATTTGAGCTCAGCTTGTGAGTTAATTATTTGGATTGAAAAAGGGAACTGCACTGATTAGTGATAATTAATCAGATGCTTAGGGTTGAAAGTGGTACAATCAGGTTTGTAGGGTGGCGGACGCTGGAAGAGCACAAGCCAGTTTGATTCATTCTGTTCCCAGCCTCCAAAGAAGAAAAATAATTCAGTGTTCAACTTCCCTAGAAAGGAGGACTCAACAGATGTCCTCTGTATTGAGATGACCTCCAAAGGATTCAGCAGACCTGTAGGCCTCCATAAACCTTCATAGAGATCTGGCCACTGTACCTGCCTCTGGTCCTGCATCTGACACTGCTAGTAAAAAGCACCATGGCCTGGTCTGATGTCTCAGAAAGATCTGGCTTATGCCAATAGCTCAGAAAGAGTTGTCGGTTGTTGGTGCAGACTAATATCTTATAGAGAGTTGTAGCAATGGTATCTCTGATACTGCCTCCTGGTAGTGACTGGCACCACTGACAAGTGCTAACCAGCACTTTTGACCAGGTAGGTAGGTGACCAGCACTCTCTGTTCAGTCATCTTTGAATTGAGATCACTTCTGATCTTCCAACACTGTCTGCACTGCTGACTCCACTGCTGTCTTGTGTAGTAGCTGGTGCTATTCGGTCAGCCTTCAGATTGTTGTTGCTGGCTACTGTAAAGTCACCCTGGTAGCCCCACTTGTGAGTACCTGCAACTGCCACCATGAGTTGGTCATTGGTACACTACTGACTAGTGTACCACTTGATCCAGATCCTCACTGACGTAATAGCACCAACTGGCATGAGTGGCCTTTTGTTTGGGACTACTGGACTCTGCAGTTCACTTGTGGCCTTAGCAACTCTTTTCTCTAAAATTCTGTTAAATAAACTTTGTTGTTATTGTTCTTTGTGCCTCAGAGGTCTTGCAATTCCTAGTGAGGATTCACAGATAGTGACCTGTCCCTAACTTGGTACTATCTCTGACATTGTTTTACTATTGTTACATTGTTTCTCTGAAGAATCCTAACTAAATCCCAGAGATTCATAATTTTACTGGGGTGAAGCTTTTACTCTTTTTCAAAACAGTTTTGCCTTTTCTGACAAGAAACTCAACATTTCATGATCTGTCTGTCTTCTTCATAGATAATGGGCACTTATGTGTTTAATATTGTTTTCACAGTGTCACAGGATTATGGAATTTTTATTTTTTTGCATAAAAAATGGGTTTACACAGTCGTTGACTATATTTAGTAACCACCATCTCCAGTCTGAGTAAAAATATAGACTCTGTTTTAGATGTGATTAGAATTTTGGTCACATTTAGCTACACTCCACAAGCCCTGCCTCCCAGCAATGCAGTTTGTATACACCCACCACTGATGTCACCACATGAACAGAGAACATCATGGTCACTCACTCTTCTCCCTCTGGGTTTGCTGGTGTTGGTTAGCCTCGCACACCTCCAACTCGATGGACAGACCACCAGTTCCATCACCACTGGTCACCCTCCTCCAGGCCCTGGCACCCCCAGAGAGAACTGCTGGTGGGTTTTGCTAGAAAAGACAAGGGCAGGCTGAGATTAATGTCTCAATGGAGAGGGTTCTCCATAATAGCCCTCCAAAGCAGCATCGTTTGTGAAACTGCTTGGGAAATGGAAACGGTTAACTAACTCTGCCAGACCCAGTCTGGGGATGGATTCCTGAGGAAGCACAGGCAGTCTGCTGGCTAGTCCTTCCTGTCCTGCAGTTGGCAGTGATGACAACCTGCAGGTTCCATGCAGTCAAGAGTCATGACCTTTGGAAGGTGACCCAGGCCTGGCTAGAGCAGATGGCTTCAATGAAGGGGAATGAAGGAGAGTTTTCCTAAGCAGGAGACTAGAGGAAATAGGACTGGATCAGGCTTAGGGATGGAGTCTTACCGTCAGGAACTGAGCCACAGTCAAATGGAGATTGGTGCATGAAGTATCATCCAAGTTGTTGAAATGTTTCCTCAGAGAAAAGTCACACTTAAACTAAAGGCACTTAAACTATTAGGTCACACAGACCTAATGTGATGATGTGTTTGTGCCCTTCAGAATGCCCTGTCATAGGTGGTGACTGCTCCTTGGAGGGGAATAAGACAGTTTCTCAAGTCCTGCTCCTTACAGGGGACAGGGAGTGGCAAAGCCAACACCCAACCTTGCTATTTCCCTTTATCTTCCCACTGGGCCTGCCACTACTTCCTCACCACTCAGACCCAGTTTCAAAAGAGTTATTACTTTTACACACATAACTCTCTGCAAACCCTGTTGGGCAGTAGCCCTTCCCCCCTGGCCTCTGCATAGTCTCCTGGACTTGTGTTTTCGGAAAGGACCTTCTCTTTCTGAAGAACCTGGCTTTGTTTATGGCCTCCTGAGTACAGCAGCTTCCTGTGTATCACCTTGGACCTGGCCATCCATGGCTAGACTACAGCCAACACAGCCAAGAGAGAATGCCAGAGAGATCTTATTGTTAAATTTTTATACTAGAGAATGAGCTATTATGTGTAATTATACTCACCTTGTACATCTTCTGTGTATACAGTGTCTTTCTCTGGGAATTAGGATCTGAATGGAAAAAAATCAAACATGATGTTAAACTAGGCACTTAGGGCTCCTAAGCAGAGCGCTTTCTTAGAAATACTCTTCCCCGTGACTGCACCAGATCAGCCTCCCTAAGAGACAGGGCATAGTTGCAAAGAGGACTTTTGACATTGTCATCAAGGTGAGGGCTTGGGCAACCTCATAAAGTGATTTTTTGACCTATGAAATGAAGTGCAACTTCCCTTATAATGAATACAATGCTCTTGGAAAGTAAGAGATACATCCTATTCAGTTGACATATTTCTGTATATTTGTTCCTTCCTTTTCAGACTTCATTATTTTCCAGTTGCTATGACTTTAAAAGAAACAACAATAGTAAAAACATATTTCAAACTTTTAAAAAGTGCCCACTTACCCTGCACTACCCCTATCTGCACTCCTGTCAAGGGAAGGTGTGACTCCACTTGGGGAGGTCTGATAACTTCCTGCAAACAGAAGGAGATTGTTCAGGGTATGCATACCAGCCATGAGGGCACTGTCAGGAGGGTCACACAGATAAGATACCTTGCTGAGCCTGAAGAGCAGTGACAAGAGCTGGGCCCCTGGAGAAGCCAGGAGGGTGCACAGGAAACCCAACTGGAAGGATCCAAGAGTGACGCTGGTAGTGTTAACACCCAACAGGCGCTACAGTAATCAACAGCAGCAATTACATTCCAAAAATAAGTGCACAGTCAGCAAAAAATATACAAAGAACTCATAAAACTCTACTAAAACAAAACAAATGACCCAATCAAAAGACAGGCAAGAGAGCTAATCAGATACTTCACCAAAGACATTAGACTGGCCAGGAGGCAGATGAAAAAAATGTTCAAAATCACTTATTATTAGAGATATTGAAATCAAGACCACAATGAGATACTGTTTTATTACATTAAACATGGGAGCATATATCTCTTTGTATTTTGGGTAAACACTGAGAAGTGGGATACCTAGTTCAATGGATTTTGTTTTTAATTTTCTGATGAATCTCTGGGTGGCTTTCCATAATGGTTGCATTATTTTACATTACTACCCATAAGTTCCCTTGTCATCATATCCTCTACAACACAATGTTTCTCATCCTTTGGATTTATACTTTATATTTAACCAAAGTTTTCTCTGTCCCTAACTCTATCCCAATAGTTAAAATAAAAACCACAAAAAAATTTTTTTTTCCTAAACAGACATTCTGGATTGAAGATTTTCTGGGTGTTCACTTTATGCTAGGTATGCTCAATTTGTTTAACCTTGCTACAATCTTACAAGAAGGCATCTCTATCCCCAATGAAAGAGCAGAAAAGTTTAGTTAGAGGGGAAGGCAACCTTAGATTTCCTCACAGTAAGCCCCTTGGCCCAGTGACAAGCTATTCCCTTCTTGCTACTTGGTTATATTTCTTTATCACCTTCTTAGAAATTCTGTGCTCAGATTATGTTATGCATTTAGAAAAGGTTCTGCAAATCTATCACTGTCACTGATGCACTCTGTAGAGGGTGCTCTCTGGAGGATCCACTACTGAGTCCCACTTTTGGAATGGATCAACACCACATTCTCTCGCCACTGGAACCAGGAGATTGTCTTAAGAAGCAAATTTGACGTTTTTTTTTTTTCTCACCCCCAAAAGTTATGTTGTTATTATTTTTCCTCAGGAAAAACAGGATCTCTGTTATGCTGATTTATAATTAATGTCTATGTTGTCAGTTGCAAGCTGGCACCACAGGGCAACATGGCCATGAGAGCCATTCTGCTTTTGGTCATAGTGTTTTCAACATTTGAATTACCTTGATCTTAAAATTTTCCAGGAATTCTCATTAGACAATGAGACCACTGGCTCCTCTGCAGAAGCCGCTATGGAGCATATGTGGCATTTAGCTGACAGGGCCAGTACTTGCTCAGCTCAGTACAGATCCCTCCCTGCTCCCAGACAACCACTGTCACCTCGGTACACTTAGGAGTGCAGGCTGGCCTTCCCTGCGCTAGACCTTTCTTCAAGGACTGTATATTTGTTTATTCCTTAGAGAAAAAGGCATCATACTGCAGGACTGGAATTTTAAGGAAAATCCAGCACCTCCCACCTGATCTTGTCCTACAGCAGTGACCAGAGCCGCGAGACAGGCATATGAGCATAGCAAGGCAAAAGCAACAGACAGGCGCTGAGTGTGCAGGAAGCCACTGGAAGAAGGACGGCTGTACACGGAAATCCAGACATGGAAGTCCTCCAGGAATTCCGTAAACTTTGAGTACAAAAGCTGAAATTGAAACAGGCAAAGACAGTCACTGACATTAGGTATTTCTACAAAAATGGTGAAGTCTTACTTGACAACTAGCAATTTTCTAAGCAGAGGTGCCATAAGTTTGAGACTCTTTTCCAGCTTCTTAGCAGGATACTGAGTACTGTTGGGTGCTCCAAGCCCTTACCCAATAGACCCAGCCTTCTAGTCCCATCTGATATACTTTCTTGGGGGGGGGGGCAAATCAAACCTTTAGCAGGAGTCTCCAGAATTTTAGCACAAACTATTTTTGTCACCAGTAGTAGGTGGCAGAAAGGACACATTGGAAGTAGGAAGTAGTGTACTCAGTGTAAGTAGGAAACTGTCAGCACTCTCTGACTGCCCTTCCCTGTTGGAGAACAACCTAGTAAGTTATTCATCAGAAATGCAAATTGCGCATGCAAATGTTTGAATCACAGAAACTAATGGAAGTAAATGATGAATGGACACTTAAGCAAAGAATAGTGTACAATACACCATGATATGCTTCTTCAGTGATAATAGTAATGAAAATTCATCAAGAAATTTACTCTATTAAAATTAAAAAATGCAAAATTATACAGCATTATTTTTATAATTGTATAAAATATATTCTTAAATAGGAAAAGATTGGAACATGCATCAAGTTTCACAATTGGCTTGTGAAATTATAAGTGATTTTTTTCTTTTCCATAATTTCTGTCATTTTGCCCTGATCACATCTGCATTCCATTTATTGGTTATCTTGGTAATGCAGGGTAGATGCAAAGCACTGAAGCCTTCGATTAGAAGTCCCTTGAACACCACAAAAGACACAATTACAAATCCTGTACATGCTATTATAGTTGTTCTCAAAAGAAGACATGCACTCCTGCAATAGATAATAATTGGATAGGGTAATTATTCCATGCTTGTATGGTCACTTAATTGATGTATCATTCAAGATATGACTCTTGATATAAACATGAACAAACTTTACCGTAGAAGGAATTAGAGAAAGAGTTTCTAAGAAAAGGGAGCTAGATACCTCATCTTATCAGTCAGCTGAGCATGCCCTTTGAGAGAACATTGGATGCCAGCCTACCTTCCAGAAGCCTGGGCCCCCACGCAGGCAGGTGAGCTCCCACTCCACACAGCCTTCACGTGATTGTCCTCTGCTCACTGCCAGCCAGCACTCAGCAGGGAAGAACCAGCACTGCCCCTGCTGTGTGTACTCCTTCACCATCACATGGCTGACATACCAGTTAGGAGAAGGTCCACGGCTGTCATGCCAGAGGTGGATCTTCTGGAGAGTGCCCAACATTGCAGGTGCACTGTGGACACAACAGTGACTCATCAGGCATTGGTGGGGTTGATGTGGTCCTGGGTTACAGTGCCAAGTCAAATTCTTTCCCTCCGAAGTTGGGTAGACATGTCAACAAATGACCACCAGTTCTTTAATATCTATTAGTTTCCCTAAAAACAAATCACTCAAACCTCTCTAACACACAGTCACAATTAATGATGGAGACTCTGAGAAATGTGTCACCAGGTGATTTTGTTCTTGTATGAACACTAGTGAGTACACTTTAACAAACACAGAGGGTGTCACCTACCAAACCATGAGACCATATATGGGACCACCTTCATATAGGTCGTTGGTCTTGGAATTGTTAGCTAGCACATTTGTACCCCATGAGTTTAACCTCTTCTCTCTTTTTTTCTTTTATTTGAGACTAGGTCTCGCTATTTTTTGCCCATGGAACCGCAGGCTCACGTTGCCCAGGGTACCACAGACCCAAGCAATCCCAACCTCAGCTTCCCAGGTAGCTGGGAGTACCAGGCATGCACCACCATGCCCAGCTATTTTTTGGTACTAGGTCTCACTGTGTTGCCCCAAGCGGGACTCGAACTGCGATCCCTAGCCCCAGTCGCTTCATAGGCTGAAACTCACAGGCACAAGTCACCATGTCCGGCTTAACCTCTTCTCTTAATGAAGATATAGTGCCTCAAGGTAATAAATATAAGTGAAAATTTCCAGGGAAAAGTATTTAGTTCAAATTCTTTCATAATGTTGAGAAATACTTGTGTTTATATCAAGATAAATTATCCCTCTTTAGTGATCCTACCATTTTTGCATCATCATATGTTACTGCTCTTCCAAACTTGGGGTCAATCTAACTAATATTAAATAAGTATAGGGACATTAAAAAATACTGTGATTATGAATTTACAAGCTGGAAAAATCAGTGAATTCCTCTTTCCTACCTCCTTCCTTTCCTAATGGAAATATACTCTTTAATCTACTTCAAAATCCACAACAATACTTTGGAATATCTAGATATTTTCTATTTAAAAGTAATGCT